>JBBPTG010000173.1:0-51743 GCA_038093975.1 Chalciporus piperatus
ATCCCTTTTACATTCGTATGTTCTCCTATATGTCATTCACTTGTCTATTCCCTTTCGTGACATCTCTGTTTACCATTCACCCTTTCTATTCTTATCCATGTCAAGTCCTTGACATTCCTTGATCCTTTTGCACCCGGAATCGGTCATTCCGGACCGGAATCACGTCGGATCGTTCCGAGCACATCTCCACCCATTTACTTAAACTCCTCGTCTCACTTCCAGAGCGCCTCAGTCGTTTCCGCCTCTCTTAGGCATCGGCTGAGGTGAGTATTTACTTTCTTTACTTAGTTCCTTTACTTATTTGAGTCGTTTCCGCCTCTCTTAGGCATCGGCTGAGGCATCGGCTGAGTTCGTTTAGTTTTCACAGGTTATGAGCCCTGGCTAGCGCCCACTAGCAGCAAACGGTCCTCTTGCCCAACGACTCCGAGTCCCTTGACTCTATCCATTTTCGCGCAATTTTCCCGCGCCCTTCCGGCCCGTTTCCGGACCGTTCTAGACATCCTCAGATCACTCCGACATAGGAACCATCTCCTGTCACCTGTCGATCAAACTGTCTTGTCACCTGTCATCTGTCACCTGTCATAATCATGACATCGGATTCTACCACCCGGACTTCCACAGTCCCTCGCTTGATGGGACCCAGAAACTTCACCACCTGGCGTCTTCGCATCACCGTCCTCCTCAGAAGCGAAAAGGTTCTAGGCGTTGTACTAGGAACGGATCCGGATCCCTCGCTATCCGTAGTTTCCGGAACCTCTAGCACAGCCACTCCTGCAGTTGCTCCGTCCACTTCCGCATCCGGAAACACTCCTACTCCTGCTACGACGACCACCCCTTCTACCACTGGTCCAACGGCAGAGGAGATCCGTAAGTGGAGGGAACGAGATGAGAAAGCGCACGGAATCATCCAAACCCACCTGGATGACGTTATCCTGATGCAAACGGAGAACATCCTGACTGCTCAGGAACTCTGGGATAAACTCCTGGAGCTCTATGCAACTCCTAGCGTTTCCGACGCTTTCCATTCATTCCGCAGTCTCTTCTCCACTGCCTGGAACGGCACCTCTGCCATCTCTGAGCACGTCGCTTCCATCCGGACCATCCAACGCCAACTCCTCGGGATGCAATACACCATCGATCCACAACTCCTTGCCTTCACACTCCTCAACTCCCTTCCCAAAACTCCGAATTGGACCATGTTCACATCCTCCATCATCAACACCGTTGAGAAAGACAAACTCACGTTCGACACCATCGAACTTCGTGTTCTATCTGAGGAATCCCGTCTCAATCCGTCCGGAACTTCTGATTCCGCCCTCAAAGCGTCCGGAAGAGTTCCTGGAAACTCCTCCGCCTGGTGTGAGCACCATCAGTCCAATGGACATGACTCGTCCAACTGCTTTGCTTACAAGAAGTGGGTCGAGAGGCTTCGCGAAGGCGGAGGACCTGGACAGAAAGGAAAGGGAAAGGGAAAGGAAAGGGAAAAGGCTAATGCGACGGAAGAGCGTCCAGACCAAAGTTCCGGACCTCCGGAAAGTGCAAACGTAGCTAAGGAGAGTGTATCTGAGTCCCTAATCCAACGTGTTCACGCCTATCTGTCGTCTGAACCCAAGCTGGCTGACTTCTCACTCCTCATCGACTCTGGAGCAACATCCCACATGGTTCCGCACCGTTCCTGGTTCCGCACGTACCATCCACTCCATCCACCACGTCCCGTGTCATTCGGAGACAACTCCACCGTTTCCGCGATCGGAATTGGATCCGTTCCACTTCGCTCCACTGTCAAAGGGAAGATGTTTGAGGTCATCCTAAGCAATGTCCTTCTCATTCCAGACTTCCGGATTTCTCTCATCTCCGTCCATCGCCTGTCCAATGCTGGACTATCCACCCTCTTTCCTGCGAACTCCTCCATCTGCCACATCCGGAAGGGGCCTGTTCCCATCATCGTTGGAACACACAAGGAGGGTTTGTACCACGCGGAAGCCACTCCGATGCTCACTCCGGAGGCTGCGCATGCCACTGTGGATATCAACCTCCTCCATCGACGCATGGGACACATCTCCATCCCACGGATTCAGCACATCAGCAACACTGCAAAAAGTCTGAAGTTACTGGAATGACTGGATCAGTTAAACCAGTACGCCAGTTGCTCAGTTGCCCAGTCATCCAGTCAGCCAGTCATTTCAGTAATCTCATTGGTTCATTAGCCCAGTCACTTCAGTAGTCTCAGTAGCCCAGTAGCCCAGTGTTCCAGTCATCCAGTTATCTCAGTAGCCTAGTAGCCCAGTGTCCCAGTCATGTAGTCATCTCAGCAGCCTAGTAGCCCAGTGCCCTAGTTATCCAGCAATCCAGTTGTCTCATTACTCCAGCCATCCAGTATTCCAGTATTCCAGTAATCTAGTCACTCAGTGGTCCAGTAATCCAGTAGTCTCAGTAGTCCAGTCACTCGGTGATCCAGTAGTAATCCTCCAGTCACTCCAGTCCACTGATGAGCACCCAGTAACCCAGTCACCAGTCGCTCCCGATCGCCTCGTGTCGATAATCCAGTCACCCAGTCGCAATTACTATCCAGTCACCCAGTAATCCATCCCAGTACTAGTTCACTATATCTTATGATTAATTCACACCTTATGACAGTTCAGAAAATGCGAAATATATTATGTCCTTTATTACATGTATTGTGGTACAATGGTTACAAGTTAATGAAGTGCCATGCACAACACGAGCAGCTATGTGCAGGGTGAGTAGGTGTGTTAGTCAACAAATAAACACGAACCTTTGAAGCCAGCGGGGCTGTTGAGCCCGCGCCGGCTTCGTTGTTTCTGAAGCGGGGTGGTGAGAAGTGGTGGTAGTGAGCCGAGCAGTGCAAGCGGCTGTTTGCGGGGTGAGCAGGTGGCTTATCACTCACCTCGTGAAGCCGGCGGGGCTGTTGAGCCCACGCCGGCCGCGTTTTCGCGTTTTTGTCGTTTTCGTGTCGAGAGTGGTGTGGTAGGTGGTAGTGGGCCGACTGTCTTATTTCACACCGTATCAACCAACCAACTGACGCTCGTTTCAGATCCCCAACTTCTACGCATTGCTGGATCGCATCGATTACGTTCTTTCCCCAGAGAATGGCTTGCTCGGTGTCGCCGATTTCTACACTTCAGGGAAACAGCCTTCGCTCCACGAGAAGGCGATCGGGGGTACCAGCAAGGAGTGTGGTTGGCTGAGCCGTTGGTTCTGGCAGATCTGGTTCGACTTTGACCACGTGTCCTTGTCGCCACACAGACGTGATTACCTGGTCGGGTGGGAGTGGGACACCGATGGGTCCGATCCGGGCCAAGGAGGTGGCTCTTGAGTTGCTGGCCAATCGCGACAGCTTGGGCGTGGTGCCAGCTCAGACGTTCGCCTCGACCGCGCGCGCGCGCGAAGCGTGATTCGATCTTGGACTGGCCGAAGAAACAAAGGAGGATAATGACATCAAGTAAATAGAAGATTCCCGTACATTTCACACCCTTGATACCCTAATAGCTACACGATCCAACCCATCGGCCCTCTTCTCTTTTCTCCTTGTCGCAATTCTTGTAAATGTATACTACTTTAGCGTATATAGTCGGGCAATCGACTAGTGCATAATCGGTATTCCGTGGAGGAATCGGTCTATTCTCGAATCGCTGACAATAGAGTTGGAAGTTGGAACGCACAGCAGCTGGGCGACAGTACCCCAGTCAGCTAGCCTGGAGAGCGTGATGAGACTGATCTGGCGAGCTCTGTCATATAACGGACTGTTTGCAGGGTGGTGAACGTACGAAAAAGGCATGCGCTGTATAACCCGGGGAATGTGTCAGACTCCCACTCGCGTCAAACTTCAATTGAGCCTGAGGTACGACCAACTGTCGCTTGTCCGGCTCATTGCTTGTCGCTTTTTTTCTGGTTCATCCAGCGCTACTCTCAACTTTTACTTGTCTGAATCATCCACGACGATACCAACAAACTTGTCCCTCGATCTAAAGTTAATTCGATGAACTTCTTCAAGACCAAACCACGAACACCACCCGACCTCGTGCGAGGTCTCCGAGATGGCATCCCAAGGCTTGAGTCAGGCCCACCAGGTAGCGAGTCAAGGAGAAAGGTGGGCCAACTCCCGTCGTATCATTCATCCATACGACGTCAGTCGATCCCTTTCTCCAGGTGAGCGAGGAGGTGTCCAGAAACATCCAAGCCATCAAAGGTATCCTCTTCGGCGATGGTGGTACGTCCATCTCATCTCCCAAGTCTCAGTCCAACCCACGCACAGCGACAGAACCAGTCCCGGAATTGATCGCACAACTCGCTCAGGAAACGTACTCGACAGACCTTCTCCTCATCCTCGTACAGAACATCGCTCGCTTCGACTTTGAGTCTCGGAAAGACGTCGTACAGATACTCAACAACTTGTTACGCAGACAGATCGGCGCTCGTTTACCGACCGTGGAGTATATCTGTGCGAGACATGAGGAGGTCATCTTTGCTGCGTTAGCTGGCTACGGCAACGAGGAGATCGCGCTCAACACGGGTATGATTCTACGGGAGATGCTAAGACATGAGCAACTTGCAAAGATTCTACTTTACTCTGAACAGTGAGCGCCCCATTATTCTCATCCTGGGGCACCGACCCAACTCACACGGTCAGATTCTACACGTTTCCTCGCTACATAGAGACAACCTCTTTCGGTGTCTCATGCGATGCATTTGCTAACCTGAAAGAGACATTAACTCGACACAAGCCTATGGTTGCGGAATACCTCGATAAGAATTACGACAGAGTGGGCTTCCCGTTCCTTCCGCCTTACGGCCCATATGCTGACATCGAGCGCCCCTAGTTCTTTGCATCCTTCAACACTCTCATCCTCTCAACAAACTATGTCACGAAACGGCAATCTCTCAAGCTCCTCGGCGAAATACTGCTGGACCGAGCAAATTTCAACGTGATGACACGTTACATCGCTCAAGAAGCCAACCTCAAGATGATGATGAACATGCTCCGCGACAAGAGCAAGAACATCCAATTCGAAGCTTTTCATGTCTTCAAGGTTGGTTTCTTTTGGCTTTTCATACAAGGTGACCGATGTCTTCCACAAAGGTTTTCGTTGCCAATCCAAAGAAACCGCCTCAAATCGAAGCAATACTGCGAAGAAATAGGGAGAAATTGCTGACCTTCTTGAAGAATTTCCATAACGATAAAGAAGACGAACAATTCAGCGTACGTATATTCCACCTGCTTCTCGATGGCAAACAGTGGTTGATGGGTTATCCCCGGTTTATTAGGACGAGAAACAATTCCTCATCGTCCAGATCCAGAATCTGTAGAACCATGCTGAGCTCGTGTTCTCCGTCTGGCTTCAATTTCCATCGCTTCCCTCGCGTACCTCCGCCTTCTTGTGCCTCGTCACCTCACATTGGGGCGTTCTCGTGCCCCCTCGATATTCTTATCTACCACTTTACACCTCATCAGGTCGCATACCGCAAGTCATCAGCTAGTCATCGCATAAAACACGATCGGTTGATCCATCGCATGTTGTATCATACCACTCGTACATATCGTAGACGCTGCTTGTACATATCTAGTTACAAGGGTATATCGTACCATCATATTATCGTCACTCGCAATTCACGTGTACGCATGTTTGACGCATGTACTTGTTTCTCCCCGTCTTGTCCGAGTGTTTGCCAGGGTAGCGACACACTCGGGCTAGAGCTTTTCAAATTGAAAGGTGAGTTGTTGTGACAAAGTTTGAAAGTTATCTCTGAGATCTGAGGACCCAAGTTTCGACAACTTGGCATCTGATCATCATCGAATGCATCATGATGCGCTGTAGGACAAGAAGCCCAATAGACCACCCCTCAACTGGCGCCGTACGTCAGGTTTCCTTGGAGAATAGTGTGCATTACTACTGCATTACTACACAGCTTTCATGATGCAGGGTCAAGGCTCGAAAACCTGCTTTCAAGTTATGGCCTAAGCCCAAGCGTGCTCCTCCTAGACTCTACGTTTGCTCTTCCTTCCAAACTATCCTTGCCACTCCATGGTTCACGCATCTATAAGCACTATCTGCCATCTGGCCAAAGTGATTGCGGTTCGTATTAGGCATCGACGGCGTCCTGAACGGATGCCGGATGGACCAGCACAAGTAGGATTTAATCGGGTATCTTCCTGGGCTCGTGAGGCATCTGACCTGGCCCAGCTTGCCTTGCCTCTGGCCCAGGCAGCTGCTGGTGTCATACCCGTTGCTGGGGGTCCGCTGCAAGCCACTTTCCATTGTTTGCAACAAGTTCTGCAAACCATTGATGTACGTCTGAGTTGAATCCCTCTAGGCCTCTTGTGACACAGAGTTTCACGTCCGTTTTACAGACGAGTATCTCCAACAAGTCGGATCTTGAGCAGCTGACAGCAAGAATATGCCTACTCGTCGAGGCCATATCGCAAACGCCAGATACATGGGATCCACATGAAGTGCGGTTGAGAGAGAAACTAAAAAGGTTAGTAGGTACTGCCGCTGCGTGTTGTGACCATCTGAGACCTCACACTATATTTCGTGTCGTGCACCAGCTCGCTGGAAGAAACTGCGCGGAACCTGGGAGGGTTGGGACAGCATAGGCGTTTCGCGTACAAATCAGTAACGCAAACACTTGCGAACTGCAACAGGGACGTGACCAATTATGTACTGGAATATTCAGTAAGGCCCTCACGACATCTTCGAACGATGGCTGTTATCTTATACAGGCTATGTCGCAAATGACCAGCCAAGAGAGGTCGGCTCGCTCAGCGGAAGCCATTACCGAAATGCATTCATTGTTCTTTCAAGCACGGGCCCCGACGAGCCCTACGGCCACACAAGTCATTGGGTATGTGATCCTCGTCGATGCAACCGATCGGGAACATTGCGTTCCCCAAGAGTACTGCACTTCGTTCGAGGTATCCTGAATATAGCACTTTTGATGATGAAGCGCTGATTTCGGTTGCAGCAACTCCAAGCAATGCTTGTCGTCATTTTCAAACGTGATTTCCCCGGCTCAAGCGTCCAGAGGCGTTATCTCGAAGCAGGTCAATATGACCTTTGCATCGATGATGGAAGACGTGTTACAGAGGTGACCGATACTCCACACGGATGGCGAAACTTCGATCCCGGCACAAAGGTATGCATGAGGGTTATATTTCAGCAGAAGCAACATTCCTTTGAGGTCTATGAATGTCAACTTTGTGGAGCACCGAACAAAGTCGAGTGTTGTCAAAGCGTTTCTGGACTATCCGGCTGGGTCACCGAGGGCTCTGTCATGTGGTACGTCTACTCCTTATACTTGTCAGTACGGTGCTCATCCCCAACAGCGGGACGTGCGGAGGTCGGTTTCAAGTGTCGCTTAAGGAGCAACAGGCTGCAGACCCTCACGCGATAGATACTGGGACCAAGATTGACAACCAAACACGAGCATGCATCCGTAATTACCGTATCGATATACTCGTACGTCCGTCTTGTTAGTTCAGACCCAAATACAGATGGTCAACTAATCCCCCCATTTACGCATCACAGTGTTGTGATTCATTATTGCTGCAGCTTCGTACTCTACTAGCGCAACGGGACACCCACGAATGTTTCGCGTCTGATATTTGCCAATGGCAAACAGACGAAGGGGTGATCTGCGGAGAAACAATCAACTGCGCGACTGCTTCGGTTCATTTTGGAGCGCACGTCAGTGGTGTAGGCGGAAATACCCCTGTTCAATGCTCCTGGGTTGGTTGTGGTTCGTACATTTCTAGAAAAAAACTGCTTAGGCATGTCCGCGAGCGCCACTTGGGACATTCCAGGTTTTTGTCTTGATGAAGACTGGTGAAATATTCTCAAGGATTTCGTATGGAGGACTGTACACATGTATGGGATGCCTGTGCAAAATGGAAACACAATGTGTATTACACGACCGTCTGACAAGTGATGCTATGAGAGGAGATGAACATCGTTTCAACTTACTTGGTGGCTCTGAAGTACAAGGGTCGTGGAACTGACTAACGAGGACAACATACAGAACTTGAGAAAAAAAAGCTATGAAAGGGTGGTACAGTCCAACAATTCTACGGAAAGAATAATACAGGGCAAGGTGAACAAATTACACAACCCCCGGTACACCGCGGCGCAATTTGATTGTGACTTGGTCGGGCCAGCGAAACCAAGCCTCATCAAGCTGAGGAGTGATCCACTGCAAACCTCATTACCTGCCATGTCTTTTCACCCAACGAGAACGATGTAAGGAGGGGTGATGTTAAACCAAAAATCATGACCACTCGTGAGAAATCATCGACCAACGAGTTCCCGAGAGCCAAGGTGTTCAATGCAATAACATTGTTGTTCCTTTTGCACGCATCAACATCTATCCAGGCCGTGTCCCTGATGTCCATGACGATGGAAAGATCGCGAAGACGTGGACAGCTCTTAATGAGGGAGAAGAATCCGTGGAAAGTGGGAATGATACAAGCTGCACCTTCTTCAGCCTCGTCTAGTGGTACAGATTTGTTGAAATGTAATTCCTCGAGGAGCGGCCATGCGGACCCGAGCTCTTTCAGACCGTCGTCATCGATGAATGTCGGGCAGAAACTGGCGAAATTCACAAAACGAAGACGGTTGAATGTGAAGAGCGGTCGCATCCAAGATACGTGTCTGGGACCGTTGGATTTCGGAGCTTCCAGAGAGATTGCTTCGAGGGATCGGTGACAAAAGGTGCTTGCGATTGAACATGCCAGTCTTACGATTTCAGATCGCGTGAGCTCTTGGGACATGATACACCCCAAACAGGTTGGAGAGAGGTGTAGACAGTTCATCCACTCTGAGAGCTGAGCAACCCCGGCTGCAACGAGGGTTAGCTCGCTGAGGGAAGGAAAGGGTGTAGAAGGGAGATCAGCCTCTCGAAGACATTGGATAAAGTTTGGCTGAAGGGTTAAGAATAATGCAGTGAGGGATTTGAGGCGTGAGAGATGTTCATAGGCAGCAGTGTCTGTGCCATAGAATGACACAACTGTTAGGTGTGTCCAGCCACGGATAGCTTGGGAGAGACTTTGGTATAATGGCATGTCGGGGTTGTGGCGAGATTGTAGGATGTTGAGGGTAGACCCCGGGTCCTCGAGCTCGAGGACGACAGTGGTTGCATTGGGATATAAGGTACTTAGGGAGGTAATGAACCCAAGGGCGGTATAGTCACTGGTGTAGCAAGGAACGTCTAAACGGACGCTGATCACAGCTGGTCCATTCACCCAGTGAAAGATGGGGATGATCCAACTCCAAAGCGGGAGGGAAGAGCGAACCTCCTTGAGCTTGGGAAACATAGGCAAAAGAGCCTCAGGGGACGAGATATGTTGCATAAGGGAGGATTGAGGGTAGAATGAAACTAAAGAGTCGAGTTCGAGGAGGATGGACGTCACGCGAGAGGTGTACCGCTGAATTCGCTCCCAGTCTTCGACGCGCATAAGGCAATGAGAGGTCTGCAATGATCAGCTCAGCAGATAATCTAACGACGATGAGAGTTGGCTAGACATACCGTCGTCCCATCTGCATCCCACCCATCAGGAAATAATCTGAAGAGTGGCACCAACGAGTCGAGCTCCTTCCACAATGCGTTGCGTGAAAGCTCTTCGAAGGTCCAACAAGTTCGAATCAAACACGCCAGAGTTCGCTTTTCGGCAAAACTACAGATGTTTTCTAAAATTTCAGCCACTTGTAAGGCGTCGTGCATGTCCAAAAAGTCAAGTCTTGCAGAAAGTTTGAGAATTGGAATTCCTCTGGGGTAACTTCGTGGCGGCGTGCTCCAAACAGGCCTGTGCACATGCTCTTGGCCCAGCCAGTCACGGTGATGTGCAACAATCAGCCAGTACAGTGAAGTGGTCCAGCAACATCGTGATGGGATTCGTCTGGTGGTCGCACCGTATCGACAGAGCACTCAGCAGAACGACTGTCTTCTACTCATCGAGAGTCTGGGTTTGGGAGACTAGTCGCACCGCCTAGTGGAGGGTGAACGACTGTCTTCATCCCGACTCTTGGGTGTGTCTAGGAGAGACTAGTCGCACCGCGGGGACGGCTACAGCCTCATATTCGCTCCATTCGAGTTGATTCAACTGACCCTCTTCGCGGCCACGGCGTGTGAGCGCTTGAGCTCCAATTGGGTTGGGATAAAAGATCTTGGGACCCGGTGTTGACAAAGTGTGGACAAAAGATGCACCCCTGGTGCTAGTCGAGGATGTATAAGCTACAACGAGTGTTACAGTATCGAATTGCGAATAGATGCTATGCAAGTAGTATGCAAGTGTATAGTGTGTACGGGTAAACAGATCCAGGGTGTGCTTGAAAACGACTAATGATTGTCCACGGAGAAATGATCATGCGCATGCGAGCTCCAACGACGCCAACTACTTGGGGATGATAGACTTGGTTGGTTGATAGGGTGCGTATTTCGACTTGGCCCGGATGGCGGGGCCGTATTTCGACAAGACGAATGGGACGGGTGTCATTGCAAGAGCGATGAAACCGAGCAACGATGATGCCCATTCTGGTCCAAGTTTTGCGTACATCTGGGAAGCAAACAACTGATAGCAGATGTGAGCATCGAAGTCGAGTTGACTAAGATGGAACGTACTGGAAAGGCGGCACCAAACAGGCTTCGAACAACGGTCGTCGCTGCTAGTGCTGACGCGGCGACGACAAGGTACACATCAATGATATAGTTGATCAATCCCAACTATGCACATGGGTGGCGTCAGAAAATGATCTAGCGCCCGCTGAAACTAAGTGATACTCACGAACATAAAACATATGCTAAAGCCTAGGACCAATGCAGATGCAAGCGGCGCCCAGATAGATACGCTTGGAAAAGACGTCCATCTATGCGGGTTTGTGTTAGAAACGAGATGATCAACATGGTCAGAGTGGATATGACTCACGCAAACCAGAAGAAAGCCACAGCGAAAGATGGCGCGCTAATCATGGCTACGCGAAGCCGGAACTCAGGCGGTACAGGTTCTGGGGCCAATTCTTCCGCCTTTCGGACATACTGTGGGTTGAAATATATTATGTACTGCGAGTACTTCGTTAGGTCACACCAAAGCAACGGAACGAGAGCGCACGTACCACGAAAACCGCGAGGAAGCCTCCAATGGGCAATGGAAGATATACGAGGCCCGCTGGACCAGGCTTGAGGTGATGTCCTTCCGTGTATACTACCGGATAAGCCTCAAACAGCAAGTAGAGGCAGCCATAGATGAACTGAAAACAAAGGCTCAGTGACATGATAACATAGCAAATGTAGTTGCGTACGCTCATGTATATCGTGACAACAAAAAGCATGGGCTCTCGGAAGAAGATCTTGAATGGACGTGCAAGCACGGCTTCCAGTCGGTCTCTGAAAGCTGTTGACTGTAATTCCATAGGGGCGAAATATCGTTCGTCTCCAGTTTGCTTGCGCTTGTTCCGAGCCTTTTTTACGAGCAAGATGGGCCTGGAAGAGGAATTAGATAAATTAAAATCCAGGAGATTGTATTGCGCTCACTCGTAGGTTTCTGGGACAGTCAAAATAATAAGCAGCAAGCACACTCCTGCCTAGATTTGAATTCAGAATCAGTCAAAGAAGCATTGAAAATTGACTCACGAATATAGCAAGAATCCAGAACACCCAACGCCACGAAACATCCGCTTCGTAGAGGTAGCCTCCGACGATGGGACCAATACCTGGTCCGGCGAAAGGAGCAACACTGAATATAGCCATCGCAACCCCGCGTTCCTTGGGACCCCAGATATCTGATATTAAAGCCCTAGGCGTGTACGGTTGGAAACGACACGGAGGCGGTCAGCGAGGACACTTACCCGGCGTTTGACAATGGAGCGGCTGCGAACGTGCCACCAAGAAAGCGGAAAACAAGTATTGATGCAGTGTTTTGGGAAAGAGCGCAGCCTATTTGGAAACACTGAGCAACGTGGATCAGCTGTATATCAAAACGCGGAGCCCAGTGGGATCACATACCAGATATGTGAAGAAGGTAAGAATGAATATGGGTCGTCTGCCATACTGTTCAGAGAGTGGCGCCCAGAGGAGAGGACCAACGCAATATCCGCAAACGAAGAGGGAGATGGTCAGAGTTCCGATTTCCTTTCCAAATCCAAATTCTTGCTGCAGCAAGGGAATGACAGATGCTGGCGCACTACTTGAGAAGGTACTATATAAAAGGTTTCGGTGAGAAAGGCCAAGTATTATGGGTGGCGGGTGGACTAACGCATTCAAGACGAGAAGACCAGCTACCATAGTGAGGTACCATCTCCTGAGCTTTGACCAGCTCTACCAAGGAAAGGTGAGCCACAGGGAAAACTCGTCAAAGGAGAAACAAAAACCTTTGGATATTCCGGTTCGTCGGATGTGAAGCGAACTTGGAAGGGGTCAACATCGGACGCCGCCTTCTTCTCCAGCTCGGAATGTACTTCTGTAGGAGCTGAACGAATTGATTGCGCAGAGGAATCTGCCATGACTGGTGGGTGAGGTGGGACGGTCATTGGGGAGAAGATCACCAGGCTTTTATATAAATGCGGGGAAGTGTTGACATGATGAAGCTAGACATATAAAGCTGACAGATCGAAATCTTGACTACGATGTGGTGACGCACGGATTGGCCGACCGGTCCGATGACTTAAAAGCGATTTGCATGCCGCCGGCAAGACATTCGATCATAGCGATCAGGGCGGGCTGATACACCAAATTTCTTGTCATTCACTCTCCTTTGTGTCGTATAATACTTGCTTGTGGTAGCAAATTCAGTTATGCCTTTCATACGTTTCATTGACACAGAGTGAACATTGGAGAAGGACCTTTTGGGAAAAAGATATTCTTGGCAAAAGTCTCTCTGGCGGGGAGTCGAACCCCGCTCTCCCGCGGTCTATGATCAGTTGATGATGACAGGCGGGTGTACTATCCGATATACTACCAGAGATTGATGACAATGCCTCCTACCAAACAAATATAAGGTGACTCTGACTCGCCAGCGCTTGTCATGGGTTATTACACAGTTGGGTATGTCTAAGAATCTACAAGCAGGTACTCTTCCAATCTAAATCGCTACAATTAGGTTTCACCAATTCTCAAGTATCACCTGTGCACATTCCTGTTCGAGCAATCAGATTTCATTCCACCGAAAATCCACGTAAGACTGACCTTGAGCCTCGAAAAGCTGTGCACGATGGCAACATTCAAAACCGTTCTGATTCTCCTCCGTATGTCCGCCTTCCCGACTGTTAACTGGAACGATCCCGAGCACTGACAGTACCGCGAGACGTTGTCCGAGCGGACTTGTTTGCACTTTGAACAACGCAAATCTTGATGGACGAACGCCTTCTCCATCGTGCCAACCATTCGGACCAACTCCATCTCTATCGCAGCTCGATCATATTCACCATCACATGCCGCACATATCCACCTTGGAGGCCCCACGTCCAAACCATTCGACATGAGCTCTGGATCGCGACAAAAGTCAAAGTCACGGAGCCTGTCACATCCTTTGCAGGGGACGTTGGACAGTTTCAACGTTTCGCAGGGATTCCGGAAAATGGCCTCGTTCGCGAACTCTCGGACGCCTGCGAGGTCGAGCAGATTACGTTTCAAAAGACCGATCTCAACATGGAGGTCTGAGGCAAGGCCGAGGACTGCACAAACAAACTTGACGAATTCGAGGACGGGGTTGGTGAGCGTAAGGTAAGAGCCGGGGAGCACTGGGAATGTGAACTGGGTGTAGAGCTCTTCGTCGTACGTTGAATCTCTGTGCTTGGATTGAATTGAGCCAACCGTTCTTAAGAGTTTCCGGGTGAATTTTCTAGAGATGAACTCGCGAGTGGCGTCCAGCTCGCTCGCTTTCCCCGCGTCTCGCTGCGTGACATCAGGTGCGAGATTCTGCAGCACGCGAAGGGGAACCCGTGAACTCTCGTTCACCTTCTGTCTGATCTTGTAGAGTTCGACGATGAAGTATTGAATGATGGCGTTGAAGTCGTCCTGAATGGCGGGCGGGAGGAAAGTATGGATGTTCCATCGCATCTCGACGGTCAGCTCATCGGGAGGTTCGAGGGCTAGCTCGTCAATGCAAACGACACCTCCCAAGTTCGCGTAGTCCATGAACAACAAGTAGTCGTAGTAACGCTCGGTCTTCAGATATATATGCTGGAATAACTCGTGGGATGTGACTGCTGTGTTGATGTAGGTCGCGTATGCGTGGGCTGTTCCAGGGGGCTTCGACGTAGCGAGTAAGATCCGGCCGAAGTCGGCGTAGACGACCTGCGAACCAAGGCGTTTGAACTCGGCAAGCATCTGTATGAACGTTTTCCGCATCAGACCGTGGATGAAACGGTAGATACTGGGATCGTGGAGGTGGGAAGCGCTCGTGCTGATCCAGCGCCAGAAGTGGTCGATGGCCAATGTTGCAGGACTGTCAAAGTTGGACTGAACCTTGTCGAGAAGCCAAGTCTTGATCATCGACTTCAGGATACCGAAGGTCAATGTCGAGACATTTGACTCTCCGAGGGTAAGGTCGCGTTGCGCTTCCCCCCGGTTGAATTCGTTCAAAGTCCGGGAGACGGAGTCAAAAGCAGTTGTGCCTCCACTCCCCTCGAGTTCATTCACGACGACAGAGTGTAGGACGGAGTTAACTGCCAGATTGCGCACAGTGATCTCCAGGCATACGTTGAAGTAGCACCCGGGGGTCATGAACTCCGTGTTCTGTAGTTCCTCGGCAGGCCGGTTGTCCGCTTCCCTACCCCCCAGATCTGGTCGATCGGTGGGTGACCACCAGAGGACAATGTCTTGCTGTACCAACCGCCGCGCGAAGCTTATATCAGAGAGGATGAGAGACTGGTCACCGTCGATGTTTCCGATCGGAACGTCATAGTATTCGGCAAGAGCGACCGAACGGTCGAGCCATAAACCGAGCGAGAGGTAACGGTGCAACATCTGCTGCGCAACGTGGCTTTGCCAAGGGAAGACGTCGAGAGAATGGGGAACTTTTGATTTCACCATCGACAAGACGGGGAATCGTGATAGTTTGGGAGCGTGGGTGTCAAAGTAAGCCTGCTCCTTCGACGAGGAGATGACTACGATGTACGACATATTTTCCAGGAGACCGAGCTCTCGGGAAATCGCCTTGAGTGCTGTAGTGTCTTTGCTGTGATAAGTCGTGTTGAAGTCGCAAGATGTGGGGTAATGAATAGAGGCTAAATCTCCTTGTTTCTCCTCCCGTTTCTTCGAGAGCTCCGCGTACAACTCTTGCAAGCGAGGTATGCCTTGACGGCGCGTGGCAGGATCTACCATATGCAGCTTGACGGTCCCGCTCGGAAGGAAAAGCGCAAACACATGAATAGGAGCGCTTTGCGAGCAAGCATGGTAGAGAAATAGATATTTGCCGTGACGCCCACCGTCGAGGTACATCTTGCGAGAAAGTGAGGGGTTTGCGCGATCAAGCTGAATCAAGTCAACGCCGGTGGTCTGGGCCCTGTTGAGAGTCAACCCTGGCTCGTCGACAGTGCAGGTCTTGCCCAGTCTGAGCAAGGCACGCATCTCCAAGGGAACCTAGTGCGATGGTTAGTCGAAATACATCGAAAGACGGTCAAACCAACCTGCCGCTCGAACACACCATCCACGTTTGGATCGTTCATCAGGTCTGTGAAATGTTCCTGAATGTCCTCGTAAACATCTTCCTTGACAACCACTTTGTACAGGTTCCTGCAAGGGATATCCCTAGGTAGGTGCCGCACGACTTTCTCCCACTGATAGTACTCCGTACGGAACAAGTCGTCCTTGGGTGGGTTCTTGAAGTGGATGTAGAACTGCCGAGGAATCCGGAGGGGAACCGGATTAAGTTCTCCGTCAACGGATACCCATAGAATGAAACGTCCCGAAATCTTGCTAGGTCGGATCTGCACGATGTCCCAGCGTTGCGTTGATCGTATACGTGCGCCTCTAAACATAGAAGGGACGATGGCAGACGCATCTCCACCCAACCGTGCCTCACGCCTCTTCCGCCAGCGAGGTTTGATTGCCTTCAGCCAGGCAGCGTAGTTCGAGCTGGGGTTCGGAAGGGGAGTTGTGTCGGCTTCGTTTTCTTCGTCGACCTCAGGACTTTGCTTCCGTGCTGCCTTGCGGTTCACGATAGCAAGACGTCCTTTGTCGGGGACCTTCTGCGTCCCGAAGTCCTCCATATCACCACCCTTTTCCTCATCATCTGACGTTTTCCGCGGCTTGACAGAGAAAAAGTCCGTAACCTTGTTCTGCTTGAACTTGTCTACAGCTCCCGCAACTCTCCGATGCAACCAATCGGGGTGTCTGATCCTCGGGACGGGATTGGAGACACCCTGCATAGCCGCAGGGATCGTGATTAGCTTTTGAATGACAGAACCCAACCGCTCGATGTAGTACTCCCAATCTAATATCGATCGAAGGTCGAAGTTGGTATGACCAGGATCTTTAAGCCATTTACGAAGGTACGACCGCTTGATGGACTCTTCGGCGGAGAAGATGGCAATGGGAACAGCTCTCTCGGTGACGGGGGCACCATTGGGCTTCGCAGAGATGACAAACTTGCAAGCGAGACCTTTGTCTTTGACCATCTGGTCACCGAGGAACTCGGCCAACCTCTTGGCAGTGCTGATCGACGTGGATTTCTGCCCAGCATACTCGGCAAGCGTCTTCGACATGCTTCTGTTCTCGGCGATAAGTTCGATTAGCTCCTCGTCTGTGAGTGTCTCTGCGCGAGAGAAAAGGATGTCGAGCCACTGGTCGGCGACATTGGCGACGGCACCGTAACACTCCTCAGTCGTGGTACCAAGGAGGAATTTCTCGAAGATCTGAGATTGGAAAATCTTGATGAGCTGGAGTTCTCCACGCCGCTTGACCTCGAAGCCCTTGAGCTCCGCAAGTGATCCGTCGTCATTGAACACTGCGTAGCGCTTCTTGAGCAGTTTATCTTCCTCCTTCGACGAGGGGAGAATCATTGCGCGGTACGGCCCATCGAGCTCGAAGAAGATGGAGTTTTCGGAATGGACGACGTACTCCCCGGTTTCTGGGTCGAGGTCATGATATTGCTGATTCGTGAACCGAGCGTGGACGAGGTGGTTGAGCATAGTACAAGGATATGAGAAGCCGATGGATTTGCCGTTGTCAAGTTTGAACTTGAAGTTCTCCGGGAATACCCCCGGTAGCATGCACCAAATTCCATCTGTATCCAACTCGAGCGGGCGCCCGATCTGCTCTACCAACGCTCGAGCCATCTGGATAATCGTTGCACCCGTTAAACAGGTGATCCCCGCCATCTCCATCGAATGCCACCGCGCGCCCTTGCGCATCACATACCCATAGAACGAGTTGAGAATACACTTGTGAGCGAGCTGCAAGGAGTCGTAGAGCACGATCATCTTCTTCGCTTCGTCCACTTCTGCAAGAGAACGGCCCTCGCTGATGACGGTGTCGAGATTCTTCTTCCATGTCTTGTGAAGACCCTTGTACTCGTACCGTCGATCACGGAAACGACGGACGGTGTCAACGTAGAATGGGTTTTCCCGCTGACAGACGATAGACTCGCGAGTTTCGACCTTTGTGTCCTTGGTCTTCTTGTAGACTTTGCGAGAGTAGTCTCCCAGCCGCTTGTGCAAGAGAGCCGTTTGCTCTGCCTCCGTCAAGTCTGCGAACTTCCGCTGAGGGCCCCCAGCCTTCTTGGGGGGGAAGGACTCCTGGTTGAGCGCATGCCGAATCATGTTGTATTCGTCTCTGTGTGCAGGGAAGAATTCGCCTCTCCACGCCCACTCAAGCCTACGGTCGCAGGTCTTCCCTGGTCGGTTGTAGTCGCATACCGCGCATACCGACTCGTCTACCATCGAGTCTGGCTGTAGTCGATTGGATAACATGATGTTTGGGTACATCGCGGCAACGTCAAGATGGTAGATCAGAGGCTTGTCCGTTCGCTTCGGGTTATCTCGCATCAGCTCGAGGGCGGATTGAATTTCAGCCTTGACTTCGGCATAGTTGGTAACACCCTCTAAAGAGGCCTGCGATTCTTCGGTGATACAGAACTGCAGCGCATTATCGAGCTCGTCGATCAGCTGGAACGCAGAGGTTAGTGTTCGCATGATATCCGACGAAACGTCACAAACCTGCTGGACAGCGGCAGGGACAATCTTGAATTCTGCGGGGATGTCGCTGCGAAAAACTCCAGCCTCCAATGCTTCGACGTGTCCTCCGACGTAGGTTTCTGAAGCCAGGAGATGTCCTTCGAACATGCTCAAGTGGGCGTCCTCGTGCCTATTCGGCATAATGATATGTCCTCGGTAGGCTTCTACCTAGATTGATGGGTGAGCAGCTTTACACGGAGCGAAGGAACGGAGTACACACCATCAACAACGTTTCACAGAGTGTTCCACTTCCCTTGCGCAAGACCTCGTCAGGGCATAGCGGGATGATGTTGCACAGAGAGAAGATGAAGGGGTGTACGTATTTCATGTAAAGATAATATGTAGCGACGGCATCTGAAACGGAGTACTGGGCAAGGACTTGCGGTTGCTCCATGGCGTACCTAGCAAAACATTGTCAGTAGGAACGTTAAGGAAACCCTACGAGAACGTACGGTGTCATCAGTTCGGGGTCCAGCTCGATAGGATTATACCCCAGCTTCGCCGTTGTTACCGCCTTCAAACCCTGACTGCCTTGCGGCAAATACGAGTCACGCTTGACCCAACGGAAACAGTCCATGTGAACGCAAGAGCGACTCTTGAATTCGTCCTCGGAGTCCTTGGCGAAACCGGTCTCGAGGAACATGTCGATATCATTCGCTTTGGCTCTCGCGCAAAGGAACGGAAAATCAAAGAAGTCACCGTTAAAAGTAGCCATGACCGTGGGCTTCACCTCCTGGATGTGTTGGAAGAACTTGATAATCGTTGCGGCCTACAATGCCGAAATTAGCAAGGAGAGCTCGCCGTGGGGGGAATATGACGAACCTCGTCTTTCTCATTGTACACAATGAACGGCCCCTCGTACCCTTCTTTGGGCGTATACTCAAAGTTCTCGATATCTTCGCTGACGATTTCGCGATTCGTTATGAGGTAGCCCTGGCCATCAATCATGTACGAAATCATCATCACTTGGTCGATCGCCTGGTCGGGGAACTTGAGCGGTGCCTTTGTCGTCTCGATATCATACGCCATAACCACAGGATCGGCACGCTTCACGCGCTCCGTGAGCTGCACGAAACTTGGTTGCCCAGCAGTGAACGTCACTGCGTACCACAACCCGACGCGAAGCTCGTTGTCGATAGCCACGCGCAGGTAATATGGAACGTCGAACTCCCGAATGTCGACGATGCACTCGCTTGGATTTCGCTCCCTATAGCTGCCACCATTGACGCTTCCTCCAATCTCGCCCCATTCGCCCTCTAGCTCGAGGTTCGTACTTGGGCCTGCTGTGGCATTGACAACTTCGGCGTAGGCATCGACGGCGTCGCGCTTGGCACCATTGGCAAGTGCGAGAGGAGCGATATCGCGTCTAACAGTGAGGAGATCTGAGACATTCCGGAAGCAAAGCTGCATATAGAGCCTCCGGTGACCCATCAAATGGTTCGGCAACTTGAGATCTTCCTTTCGGTCGCGCAAGATCCTACAAATGACGCCGTCGTAGCGTTTCATCAACCATTCCTCGACGCTCGCCTCCGAGCCACTCTAGCATCACGACCAAACAGGATCAGCACGCGACGACAAGACAAAAGGCAGGCCACCCACCTTGCACGCGATATAAAAATAAGGCTCGTACTGCATAGTGCACTTGAACGAACCGCCATCGTCCTGTATGAAATAAAAATCCACCGCAGCCTTGCCCCCAGGATAATCCGGATCCTTGACCAACGTCGGATGCATATTGATGAGCCAACCCTCTCTCCGTCCACCCTCCTGCACACTTGCAAAACCAAACTTCTCATCAATCTCGTCGCTCAACTTGACTTGTTCGAATCGTTCGGCGAGCTGCGTCCCGTCGTCTTCGCGTTGGGGAGCTGGTCCTTCCCCAGGCGCGTTCCCATGAGTTGCACCTCCGCGTCCTCTTCCTCTGCCACGGCCTCCACGAAAGTGCGTGTTTCCTCGGTATGAGAATCTTCCTCCGCGCGCTCCACGTCCGCGACCATTGGAGGTCAGTCCGAAGGTGCCTCCACGCGCCATGAGTGTGTCGAAAGCTGAAGACAAGGGAGTACAATGATTGTGAGCGTGTAAGGACGTGACAACACGTGTTGTGACGGACGCGATCTGTCACTCCATCAATTGTGTCACGCATCGCTTCAATCAGCGAGTCCTTGCATGGCCAATGCATATGAGGACTGAGTCTTCCCCTCTAAGCATTCACTACTCTGATGTTGGGACCTAAGCATGCCATATGATGATCAGAAAAACGACGACGACAAAGCAAAACGACCCATTCCTGTCAATGAGGAGAAAACCATTCCATGTGCGATATAGGTAGATATAAGCCAGGGTATCTCATAAAAATACGTTGTACGCACAATTCAACCTTCTCGACGCTCTCCACAAAGAAAAAAAAACATCATAGCAACAAGGAAAAGTCAACAGAAGCGGAAATCCGTAGCCAGTACTGACGTCAAGCCCGAGAGATGAAAAGAAAAGCGCGAAAAAGAAAGATGGGACGTGGTAATGATATAGAAAGCACAGGGATCGCAAGCGTGCACTGGATCAGTAGATAGAAATGTGTTCGACAACGAAAGAGGAACGAGGGTTCGAGAGAGAGAGAAAACCGAGGAAAGTTAAAAGGAAACACGAAACATGACAGAATGCAAGGCAACCGCACAGCGCGCACAAATCTACAATGTTCGAGAACACGAAACGCAGAATTAACCACGACGACAAACCCAGAGAGCAAGCGACACTTCTCACCCCTACATTACTCTTCTTCTTCATCTTCTTCTTGGATCGGGTGTTTAAAAGCAGATCCACGTGCCGGCGGTAGCTGCCATCTCCCACCTCTTGCCTCAGGTGTTTCATACGCCGTTTCCCCCTGTCCGGGAGCAGGCGACAACCTGCCAGCTGGGGAATGACCACCTCTGTGTCTCCCCATGACACCAGCACCAGCACCAGCACCAGATCTTGTCTTTCCCGCTCGCGTATGCGTCCCATGGTTCCTTGGCGGAGGCGATATCGCCAGCGGAACGGGCGGTTCCGAGATCAGATAAGACGAGCTCGTACTCGCGCTAGTCGTGGAGCTCCCAGGCATCTGTCCCAATCCCCCCGCAAACTCGGGCATATCCTCATCCTCATCCACCCAGTCGCTCTCGTCTCCCCCCCCAGTCGAGCTGAACACATCTCTGATATCCGGTGCTGCAGAGATAGCGAGAACTTCAACCGGAAGGTGGGTGGTCCGGTTCTGCCAACCAGGAGGCTCGTGTCCCCAACTCTTCTTCCACGATGTACGTCCCAACGAGCCGGTACTAAGTGGGCTAATGAAAGGAGTGAGCCGTTTCTGCGCTATAAACGTGGGTGCAATACGGCGGGGAGTGCCATCGTCAAAAGAACGGCGAGAGGGGTACGCCTTGAGTGGGGAACTTGTCCGTGTCCCTTCTCCTTCCGAAGCTTCGTAGAACGACGTGGGTCGTGAGGACGCCAGTGAGTGCACCGACGAAGCAGCCGAGTTAGAACGATTGTGTGCACGGGAACTCCCCGTCGGTGTACCCTGAATATGCCGCACGACGCGCGTAGAGGATGAAGAGCCCGCCCTGCGATGGTTGTATTTGGGTAGTGGGGATGAAGTGCGATAGTATGCCGATCCGTTCGATCCGGTAGAAGGTGACTTGCGATGTCGAGGAACACCGCTGATAGTGAAACTCTGGACGGAAGATGGCCGTGAAGAGTGATCACCCCGTTCGGAGTTGGGCGTTTCCGCGCCAAAGGATGGCTGCTCAACCACGAAGATCTGAGCTGAATTGCCAGACGACCTCCGAGAATTGACGCTGCTAGATCGGCGGGATGATGCGGACTGACGTTTAATACGACGACCCCGCCCGCCTCCACTTGTGCGTCGCTTGATTGTGTTTTTGTTAGCAGGGGACATGGATGCAGACGGGGGACCGAGAGAGCGGGAATACTGTAACCCACGACCACCCTGCGGTAGCGAGGGTCCATTATCCTTCCGTTTGCCTTTCTTGTCCTCTTGAAACCACATGCGAAATGCGGAAAGCAAACTCGCGCGATTCCTGTGAGGGACAATACTTCTTCCTCCAGTGTCACCGAAATTCGGAAGGGAAGACAACGTATCGCCAGGCGAATTCAAAGGGGTAGGGGGTCCGTCGGGTGGAGAGCCCGCCATTACCCATGGCGACCCAGGAATAGCGGGTAAGTCAGGAATAGGCGACGAAGGTGGATTAACAGCATCCTTTGCCCGCACAGGCGGTGATTTGGTCAGTTTCGACGAACCGCCACTACCATGCGAGCTCCGGGGATCGTCCCCAACCGAGATCTTTTCGTTCTCCCGGGACTTCTCTCGTTCTCGCTGGCCTTCGCGCTGCTCTTTAACCGCTTCAGTCGACTTCTTGCGTACAAGGCCGGCGGCCTCAAGGGCCGTTGTAGCTCGTTGCATGATGCTGACGCTCCCAGAACGAACCTTGCCATCCCTCTTCAGCCTCAACAAATCTTTGTCCTTGACGTCCTTGCCATCCCCACCCCTGAAGCTCCCGCTCGGCGTCGACTGATTCGAGCGAATTGAAGACTCGTTGGTTGTCGGCGATGGTGACAAAAATGGTGACATTGCACGAGGGGGCGTAGTGGGGCGCGCTGCTGAGGGAACCGTCGGGGTTGGCGGGAGAAGAGCAAGCTCCGGAGGAAGAGCCCCGCGGGAAGGGTCGTCGGTTTGTACTGCTACGCCGCGTTTGGTTCTTTTCCGAGAGCTCGAGGGACGCTCAGCTTCCTTCTCTTTCCGCCGCTTGGACCCTGAATCATCCCCAGCTTCTTCAGCAATGGAATCCGAAGGTCTAGCTCCTCGAACCTCGCCGATAATGCGCTTCTCGTGTTTACGAATCAGCATCCACCACAGTGCTCCTGCCGAGTCACATGCATCGGAGATGACTGAATGCACAATCTGAGCAGTGTCAAAACCCATTGCGCTCAGCGTATTCAGCAGATCTCGCTCGGCGGGAGTAGAAAAGATGATGGGAGCAGGCGTGTTGAGAAGGTTGGCAAAGTCCTGCGGCGGAAGAGGTGCGAAGGGCTTCTCGAGTGGTGGTGTACCATTTCCATCAGAAAGTGTGGATGACACAGAGCGACGTTTCGTTCGAGCAGGGGTACGAGTGGGGTGTGGGGGAGCTCGCGCAGTGCTGGAGGACGTAGCAGATGGTGTCATCTCTTCTGGACTATTTTTAGTCCCTTCTTCCTCGATGACGGTCTCAGGCTGCCGCAGTTTCGCTTCTTTGGACCCCCTGTCGCCTTTGTTGGTAGTTGTGATTTGGGTAGGGTTCGAATGAATCTGGACAGGAACACACTTCGAATCCTGGAATGGGTCGGCGATGATCTCGTCGGGAGTTGTAGGAGTAGAGGGTAAAAGCTTGGAGGATGCAGAAAGGAAAGTCATTTCTGAAGTTGCTGAAGTTGCTGATGACACAGCCAACTCTGGATCCCGTGTTCCTGCAGCCTGAGCCGCGGGCTTCACGCTCAGAGGCAAGGCACTGCGAGCAGGCGTCGGCGAGGAAGGAGCGTCGTCCTGGGACTCCGTGGCGCTGGCAACGGTAGAGACCCGAGAAGCAAACCAAGGCGATGCTAAGATTTGTGGGATTGTTAATCGTTTGGACGGATCAGTCTGTAGAACATTTCGGATAAGGTCGCGAGCGTCTGGCAAGATAAGAAATTAATGAGACAAACTAAGAATATAGTGATACCAAACCTCTGGAGAGCCATTCAGGATCTTCATATTCTCCTTTGATAACCTTTTCCTTCATGATCGCTTCGTCGTCATCGTCGAAAGGCAGTGTACCCGTCAAAAGACAGTAAAGAATCACACCCATGGACCAGATGTCCACCTCTAAACGATATTGAGCAACATGTATATGCCACTACCTCACTACGTACCTGGACCAAGGTACTTCTTACCCTGAAGGACCTCTGGAGCAGCGTAGCCGGTGGTCCCGCAGAACGTCTCCATATACGCCCCCTTCTCGTATTCACGCGTGAACCCGAAATCGCCGAGTTTAACGCGACATCGTTCATCCAACAAAACGTTCTCCAGTTTCAGGTCACGGTGGACGATACCTTTGTCGTGCAAATACGCGACAGCGAGACCGAGCTGTCCAAAAATTATTCTTGTCTCGTCCTCGGAGAGACGCCCCTTCTCTGCGAGGTAATCAAAAAGCTCCCCTCCGGAACAGAGCTCTGTCACGATCCATATGTATGACTCGGTGGCGATTACTTCGTACATCTGGGTGACATGCGGATGGTGAAGCTGGCGGTGGTGGTGTATTTCGCGGGTAAGAGAAGCAGACATCGCCTTTGGGATCTGTTTGATGGCGACGCGGGCAGATGTGAGACGATGGGTGCCCATGCGGACTTTTCCATAAGCTCCTGTTGGGTATCTTATCAGACCCTGCATGTGCCTGTTGTAGGGTTGAGGAGACTTGCCTTCGCCGATGACTTTTCCGAGGGTGTAATTACCTATTACCCTAATCTTTTGGGAGGCAAGTTCCTTCCCCAGTTCATTATAGGCATTAGCAAGCTGAGCTTTGTGATTTTGGGAGACAGAGGCAGAGTGTTTGTGACCGTGTGTGGACATCCTGGCATGTAGAGATAGAATTTAACGTAGCGATAAAGGAAAGGCGCGGGCACGACGGCCACGAATAGAGAACAAGGATTCAAGAAAATTCGGAGGAGAGTTCGTTGAGGAGAGGATGAGAAACCGAAGCTGAGGAAGACGAGAACAACTGTCTATGATCACACACTCGCTCGATGGCGTGGGAAACGCAACTACAGTCAATTCACCAACAAGACAGCAAATCAAAGGCGCAGTCAAAGTCTATCTGTATCAACAGTCCAGGTTCATATTCCCTCTGGCAGAAACAAACAGCGAGCCACAATACTAGACACGGAACAGAAGGAAATTAGGGATGCGTGTCATAGATACAACAAACAAGAATAGGTAGCGCTTGGGGCATGGTGCAACTATCACTTCCCTGTTGCCTTGACGATACTAACAACGATGATGACAATGATTATAGCCACGGCGAGGCCTATAATGATACGCATCTGGGGACCAAGTTAGCACTCCTGACTATATGTACAACTCGAGCCCACCTTCATGTCTTTCCACCTGAAATTCCAAGTGAGCAGGGGGTTCGGAGCGATTCAACAGGGAAACGTACCACATATTCTGAAACAGGGTCAGCGATCTATGTATCGAACAAGAGAACAAAAACTCACCTTGCGTACTCGGTTTGCGCCACGACGGAACCCTTGTGCCGAAACAGCCAAGTTGTCTGAAGATAGTCTATATGGTTGTAAACAAGGGTTCAATAAGATCAAATCTCACCGGTCTTGTCCTGCAATGAATCCAACCGCTCGCCTCTCTCCGCGACCTTTGTGATGTTCTCCCTCATGATTCCAACTGTGTCGTCAATTTGTTGTTGAATGGCCGCGGTCTTCGGGTTTCCTTGGGATGCAGAGGGATTTGATGAAGAGCCATTGCGAGGAAGGTAGGGGTCATAAGGTTCAGACCTAGGGTTAGCATCAGAATCAGACCGTACGACCATGGGCAAAGAAGGCAAACAAACATGACGTGGAGGTGAGATCTGAGGGGGATGTCAGAGTTGAAATTGTTGGAGAGTATGTGGACTGGATATGTTTTTTACTCACCGTACAAAGCGAAATGAAGAGGGTTATGAGACTGTTATAAGCCTGGTCGTTGACTGCGTAGTGGTCGTGACACAGGGCGGTGACTTTCAGGAACAAAGCTCAAGGCAGTGACCGCAGACTCGCACGCACCCGCGTGACGTGTTCGCCGTCACGTCAGCGGTCATAACTAGTATTACTACAGTTGCGGACACGCAAAGTCAACCACAATAGTCGCTGAGTTTTTGCGACATCACAACACATCAGTCCTGACTGAAAACCATTTATTTATGATGCTGAGAGTAAGTAGAAACGGATTCCACGAGCCGATTCTTTAAATTCTTCAAAATGAAGAATTTTTACCCTAAAAATTTGGCGCAACACGAAAAAAATAGCTAAAAATCCCGAAAAATGCGCAAACGACTCCTCTCGTTGAGTTGTTGATGATTCCATAAAGAAAAGGTCTATCAGAGTTGTCTAAAAATGTGTGGTGTGATGGTATTGAACGCTAGTCCCTTCCCAATTAGGCAACTGTCCCCTGATTACTAAGCTTATGCTCTCAGCCTCGTGCGGTCAGTAGGTCGGGGCGGGGTAGGCTTACAGGCATCTGGATTGGCCTCACCTTGACATTTCTTCGTCAACTGAACGTCAACTGAGAAGTTGAGACATCGTGGTTTGCTTCAGTCCACTTCAGATCACCCCCAAAGCCCCAAAGGGGTACACAACATTCCAGAAATTGGCCCAAAAATTTGGCGCACCAAAAATGTCGTGGGAAAAACTTCGGAGCAGTGTTTTTTGCATCCTTTTGACAATCTAAGTCCAAATCCACTCTCAGTTTCCTGTAGAAAACTCATATTTTTGCGTTATAGAACCGGTGGGCTTTGCGTGTCCGCAACTATACTAGTATCACTACTACTAGATGTATGGCCGAATTTTCGGCAGGAACCTTGTTTACACATGTTAATTATCACAAGTACGAATTTGAAAGAGCGCCTACACATGTACAGGAATTGCCGCTTCGATCATCGATGGTAAAACCATGCACGTGATCGCACAGATACCAATCAACGGACGAGATCGGTCGCGCAAGGCTACGAAGAAACTCGTCGATTTCTGGCGACACAGACTCTACTTCATCATCGATGAGAAGTCTATGCTTTCCCGCAAGTTTTTTGCTCGTGTATCAGCATCAATATGCAAAGCCAAAAGCCTCGCCGGAATTCCTGGCTCGGACCAACTGGCCTTCGGCGGCGTCAATGTCATTTTGGTTGGTGACTTCCACCAATTTCCCCCCGTCACCGGAAGACCTCTGTATTGGCTCATAGGTGACCCTTCGAAGGATGACGCAGAAGAGCTTCTTGGGTGGTCTATATACGAGCGATTCCATACTGTTGTCCGCCTCATAGAACAGGTTCGCGTCATCGATGCAGATTGGCTTGACCTCCTGCGTCACGTTCGCAGCGGAAGCTGTCGGGCTCACCACATCCAAATGCTGCGATCCCTTATCATCACAAATCCCAATTGCCCTCCGACCGACTTCACGTCTGCACCTTGGAACAACGCTGTTCTTATCACACCCCGTCACTCCGTTCGCCGACATTGGAATACAGCCATGGCATATGAACGCTGTCGGCAAAACGGTCGTCAATTGTTCATTTGCCCATCACTCGACACCATTGGCGGTCGTTCACTTCGACTTGACGAGCGCTTTGCACTGGCTACTAAGTCCCGCTTTGGCAAGCAAGACGAACACGGAGGTCTCCCGGACACGATCCTTCTATCGGTTGGCATGAAAGTCATGGTGACTTTCAATGTCGAAACCGATCTTGACATCGCCAATGGAGCAAGAGGCGAGATTGTCAAAATCGTTCTCAATGATCACGAACCGCAATTCTCACCATCCCAGTCCGTCGTTCATCTTACATATCCACCTGCTTATGTACTCGTCAGGATGATGAGTACAAAAGTGACACAGCTAGACGGCCTGGAAAAGGGGGTTATCCTGCTCGTCCCCACAGAAAGATCGTTCGCGATCGTCGTTGAAAAGGAGAAGAAAACAATACTCAGGACGCAGCTCCCTCTCACTCCTGCATATGCCTTCACTGACTACCGGTCGCAAGGCCAAACAATCACGTATGCTATCATCAACATCGCGACCCCTCCTTCGGGTTCACTCACTCCTTTCAACGTGTATGTTGCTTTGTCACGGTGTCGTGGTAGGGAAAACATACGTCTATTACGGGACTTTGATGAGAAACTACTGATGAGTCATGCAAGCGAGTACTTGCGTATTGAAGATGAACGGTTACTTAAACTTGATAACGATACCAAACAGTGGTGGGATGAAATACGAGCACGTTAGCGGTACATTGTAGAAACAGAGTACATACTTATCACTCGATTATTGATTCAAACCAATTCACTATGCTCCAAAACCTAAGGCCCAGCTCGGAAACCTGGTTAGGAAGGGCTGGTTTGGGTGGGAAAGTTGTTTGCGCAAACCAAGCGCAAACCAGCACTTCGCACTCGGAGGTTTGCAAACTAGTTCCCACGGTTTACAAAAGTTGTTGTACTGTCTGTGATAACCCCTAAACCTCACCATAAATTGGTGTACTGTTCACAATAATCCCTAAACCTTGCCATCAATTGGTGTACTGTTTGTGATAATCCCTATAACTCGACCAAGTCTTTAACCGAGTAAACCTTGCGATAAATTGGTGTAGTACTGTCTGCAATAATTCCTAAACCTCACCATAATAAATTGGTGCACTGTCCGCAATAATCCCTAAACCTCACCATAAATTATTGCTGACAGTGCACCAATTTATGGAGGTTTAGGAATTATTGCAGACAGTACTACACCAATTTATCGCAAGGTTTACTCGGTTAAAGACTTGGTCGAGTTATAGGGATTATCACAAACAGTACACCAATTGATGGCAAGGTTTAGGGATTATTGTGAACAGTACACCAATTTATGGTGAGGTTTAGGGATTATCGTGGACAGTACTACATCAATTTATAGCAAGGTTTACTTGGTTAAAGACTTGGTTGAGTTGTACACAGCCGCCACTCGCGCGCGGGCGGAAATATCCGAAATCCGACCAAACCCAGTTGCCGTGCACTGGGTGCGAGTTTGCGGATGGTTTGTTCGCAAACTAGCTGGTTTGGGCAAACCATGGTTTGGCAGGCAAACCACACCTGACCACACCTGACCAACTTTCCGAGCTGGGCCTAATGTACCATGAAAGGGATAAATTTGCCACGGGGAAAAAAAACACGACACCACAGCCACAATTCTCCCCCCCAGTGACCTTGGTAAACAAGGTGACTAGTCATCGCTATCAGGCGTAGTACTGGTAGTTTCAAGTCAGACCATTACTCGTGAACAATTGCACATCCGCTACGTCCCGAAGCTGAGTCGCGCATAGGTCAACTGACCAATTGTTTGTTCCATGCAGTCCAACAAACGGTCAGATATACTAGTTCTTTACTGTCGAGTTCTTCGAGCCCATCACACAAAATGGATTATACAAGATCAACGACAGACTCCCTTCCTCTCACTGTAATCATTACTGACTAGGAAGACATCGTGAACCATGGATCCTGCAAAATCTCAGTTGCACTCGGCCGCGCACTCGGGTCAAGCACGAGTATCCTCTTCAACAGTGCAACCAGTGCCTCCGAGTCAGCATCCCCTGCGCAATTGGGCCTGAGGTCCTTCATCCTAGATTCCCACCACATATCCGCGGCATCTTGCGAGACCGGCGGGGGATTAGGTAGGGTGGTATACCAATCCTTCCATCCATGAGGGACTGAAGCAGTCATCCGAAGCATTCTGCCTGGGAGACCTTCTATGCCAACGCCGTAGAAGAGCATGGAGCGACGGAATATTTCGTAGATCTAACAGTAACACAGAGTCAACATTCATTGATGGCCAAGAAGACTGGATTTCGTGCTGATACACGTACTGCAGCACCGACAGCCCAGATGTCGGCCGGAGCTTCGATTGGTGGGTTCTCGATGTGCTCTACGGCCACGGCGAAGGCCCCTTCTGGAGAACAAGCACCCGACGCACACTGAAAATTTCGAGGCAGGACCCCCCGCTGACGGGCTGTATCGAGAAGCACTTCCGAATAAGAGCACTGATAACTTCACCAGAAATTTAACCCACCACCACCCAGATCGAATATTTTCGTGACCGGGGTCTCCGTTTGGGCAACCATCTGGTAGAATTTGGCGAGTGATTGTGGTTCGACGAGGTAACGTGGCAGCGAGGGCGTTTCATTGGCAGCATTGATGGGTAAAACGACAATAACATTGGGCGGGGGGAAATGTTGCATAACAGACTCGGGGGTTTGCTGAGCGAGTTGAGGAAAGGCGATTCCGACATTGCCAGTGTGAAGATCTCTAGAGACATCAGCACCTGATCATTAGAATAATGGTATCAGTACCTCCATGGACAATATTTGCAGAATGCATTTGCGCAACTGCCTTTACAAGGCCGTGGGCAACGAGTTTGCGCCACTGAGGGGTATGCTCTTTGGCAGGAGGAGTTTGAGTGAATGGTATGACAACTTCTGTCACCAGGACCGAGTGAGTACCGTTGGGTCCCTTCAGCATGAAGCGGTCCAGCAGTGTCACAATATGGGATCCGTCTGGAGGTTGCGCCGTGGAGGCGGCCGTTAGCATATCTGCTTCGTTTTCCCGCCCGCCCTCGGATTCTTCAGCGACTGTGACCTTCACGGCAACCAGGGTGTTGCTTGGATCAAGCGTTTCCGCGAGCCACACTGTGGCGTACGATCCAAAGCCGAGTTTATAGATGATCCTGTACCGACGAGCCCCATTTTCACTGGAACCTTCAGGGCTGAGGACGTCGCCAATGATGATTGGGTGATATCCCCCAGAAGTATATCGGGTGATGTCCTCTGTCGCATCATAATCCACGAAGTGAAAATCGTCGTGGGTCAGTGCGCGTGCCGCTGGAAGCGGTTCCGATGCCATTCGAGGGCCGTTTTGAATTTGACTCGTTACAGAGATAGGGGGAGATCAGTTCGCCGTCTTGCCTCACCCAGCGGTGAGTTGACTCTCTCACGCGGATCCAATTACATTTACAGAAGTCAAACAACCTCGCGGATGTTGATTCTGAGGCTGGACTGGCAAGCAATCCGGCTGTCCTAGCAAATCATGCTCGGGATCAGCCAGGAGGTCTTGAACAAGATGGATGCTCCGCTGGTAATTTCATTCGTTCTTTCGATTGGAAGTAGTATTGTACCCGACCCTGATTCGACCACCTAGAGTCGGGAGGAGCCCCGAGTCAAGAAGAGATCTGAGGAGTTGAACAAGTAGAGCTCGCACGCCGTCGCTCATCAAGAGACTCTCTTTCGGGCCCGCCCTCCTTGCCTTCAGAATCAGTGGGACGAACATGTATTACTACTACGTTGTACGCCAAGTTTGGTCTCAAAATTGTATAAGAGTATCTCGAATCGGAGTTGATACTAGACTGACACTTTGTACTAAGAGGGTCAGTTGAATCAACTCCGAGTCGAATGGAGCGCACATGCTGCAGGCCGTCGCCGCGGCGCGACCACCAGACGAATCCTATCATGATATTGCTGGACCACTTAACTACACAGTCTGAATGTTGCACATCACCCGCTCATAACATTCCAAGGCTGAGTCGCGCATAGGTCAATTGACCGATTGTTTGCTCACATATAGTTAAAGAAACGGCTAGAAACAGGCTTTTATTGTCGAGTTCTTCGATCGCATCACGCAAAATGGATTACACAAGCTCAACGACAGGCTCTCCCCCCCCCTTCACCATAATTGTTACTGACTAGGAAGACATCGTGAACCATGGATCCTGCAAAATCTCAGTTGCACTCGGCCGCGCACTTGGGTCAAGAACGAGTATCCTCTTCAACAGTGCAACCAGTGCCTCCAAGTCAGTATCCCCTGCACATTTGGGCCTGAGGGCCTCCTTTTTAGATTCCCACCACGTATCTGAAGCATCCTGCGAGACCGGCCGGCGGGGAGTAAGTACTGGGGTGGAATACCAATCCTCCGATCCATGAGGGACTGAAGCAGTCATTTCAAGGTTGTTTTTTAGTTGACATTCTATGTCAGAGCTGTCGATGAGCGTGGAGCAATAGATCTCGTAGATCTAACAAGTAACACGGAGTCAACGTTCGTTGATGGCCAGGAAGACTGGATCCCATTCTGAGACACGTACTACAGAACCGACAGCCCAGATGTCGGCCGGAGCTTCGATGGGCGGGTTTTCGACGTGCTCTACGGTCACGGCGAAGGCCAGTTCTGGAGAACAAGCACCCGCCGCACACTGAAATATTCGAGGGAGAACCCTGTATTGATGGGCTGTGTCGAGAAGCACGTCGGAATAAGAGTACTGACGACTTCACCAAATATTTCACCCACCACTGCCCAGATCGAATATTTTCGTCACCGGGGTCTCCGATTCCGCAACCTTGTGGTAGTATGTGATGAGTGAGTGGGATGATTGGACGAGGTAACGTGGCAGCGAGGGCGGATGATTGGCAGCATTGATGACTAGAAGGGGAGAAATATTGGGCGGCCTGATGTGTCGCATAACAGAATGGAGGGTTTCCTGCGCGAGTCGAGGAAAGGCGATTCCGACATTGCCAGTGTGAAGATCTCTAGAGACATCAGCACCTGATCATTAAAAATATGGTATCAGTACCTCCATGGACAATTCCCGCAGAATGCATTTGCGCAACTGCCTTTACAAGACCACGGGCAACGAGTTTGTGCCACTGAGGGGTATGCTCTTCGATAATTTGCTCGAACGGTATGACAACTTCTGTCACCAGGACCGAGTGAGTACCGTTGGGCCCCTTCAGCATGAAGCGGTCCAGCAGTGTCACAATATGGGATCCGTCTGGAGGTCGCGCCGCGGAGGCGGCCGTCAGCATATCCGCTTCGTTCTCCCGGCCGTCCTCAGGTTCTTCAGCCACTGTGACCTTCACGGCAACCAGGGTGTTGCCTCGATCAAGGTTTTCCGCGAGCCATACTGTGCCGTATGCTCCATGACCTAGTTTATAGACGACCCTGTACCGACGAGGCTCATTTTTGCTGGAACCCCCAGGGCTGAGAACATCGCCGATGATGATCGGGTGATATCCCCAAGAAGTGTATCCGGCAATGTCCTCTACCGTATTATCCAAGAAGTAAAAATCGTTGCCGGTTAGTGCGCGCGTCGCTAGAAGTGGTTCCAATGCCATTTGAAAGCCGCCTTGAATTTGACTGGAGCGTTACAGAAATCGGGGGAGATGGACGTCAGGTCAACTTTGTAGCGTCTGGGCGGCTGGGTAGGAATCAGAGGGTACGCGTATGGCGAGGGCCGAAGATGGCGAGTCAAATCTGCAAGTTCCCGATCGGGGGGCCGCATAACAACGAAGACTTATATGCACTTGATGCTCTGCTAGACGAGCTTCGGGAGATAAACCTCAGGGCGCAAATCCAAAGTCTTCGTATGCAAGATTACTCTATCGAATGAGAGTACTGGTCCTATGATTTCTTCAGCTCTGCGTAACGGAGGACTCGACTCGCCAGATTTACGTTGTTTCGCGGCCAACATGCAACTCACTAATCAGATTTTTGCATGCTTGCGATGTAGGGCACAAGAGCTGGAATTTCCTAATTTGTGATCGGCGTCCTCCGAAGTTCAAGCCCCGACTGAACGTAGCGCTCCTCCTACGACGGCACACAGAATCAGCAAGACCCGGCAAATCCGTCAAGGTGAGCTCGAATTCATGCCCGTGCGCCCTACGATACACCTGCAAGATATCCCTGAGCCTGGTCCGGACCCGCGAACTCGAAATGTCGTCGTTTAACGAGGTGGATGGCATGGATGAAGGGGTGGTATCATGGATGGACTTGGACTAGGGCCGCTCAGATATCGTCTCCCCTCTGATCTTCTCGCATTGTCTTGGATCGTCCAACTGACTGTTCTGCATTTCCGCCCGCCGCCGTGATCGTATAGATGGTACGTGCGTTTGACGAATATCTGACGGACTTGTGTCAATGTTCTATTTGGAGTGCAGAAGCTCGAAATCGACTCTTTCTCGGGCTACCGTATCTACCCTTCAAAGGGTAAGCTCTTCGTTCGCGGAGACTCCAAAGTCAGTCCTCTACCCTATCACCCCTGACTATTCGCTTATTCGTGCGCATATACTCCAACCCCTCGACCACTCGATAGATCTTCCGCTTTGCAAGCTCCAAGAATGCTTCTCTCTTCTTGCAACGCAAAAACCCTCGCAAGATCGCTTGGACGGTCGTTTACCGTCGTATGCACAAGAAGGGTATAACTGAAGAAGTTGCCAAGAAACGTTCACGCCGAACTGTCAAGCACCAACGTGGTATCGTTGGTGCTGACCTTGCCACCATTGCTGCCAGACGGAACCAGACTGCTGTTGTCCGCTCGCAAGCACGACTCGCCGCTATCCAAAAGGCGAAGACCGAAAAGAAGGAGAAGGAATCAAAGAAGGCCAAGGTACGCCTGCTCATTTCCACTCGGCTCCCCGCGATATTCATTTCATCTCTTTCCTTCTTTAGCCTGCCCGCGCACCTGTCGGAGCACCAAAGGTCTCGAAGCAGCAGATGAAGGGTGGCAAGGGTGGCCGATGAGCGGTTTCCTTTGGTTGTTGACCCACTCATGTATCGCACGTTCCTCTTCCGATATGATTCTGATGCACATGCTATGCTTCATGCACCATTCACAACCAGCTGTCAAGTCCGTTGTAAAGACCAGGAAGCCTCTTATGATATCCATTGCAGATTATTCAGACCGATGATACAGGGTGCTAAGCCAGTGTCCGGGATGGTAAAAAAGTGACTATGTACTGTGGATGAAAATAAAAATAGGTATGTATACGTGCATGAGTCCGGGTCCATGGGAGATAGCGAGTGGATATTTGATTTCAAAGTCTTGGTACGTGCGAGCGCTCGGGAGCGTACTTGGCCTGAGAATCAAGAAGTTCAGTTTCACAGCTAAGACACGTGTGTACGGCAACAATCTTACCATCTCGCTTTCCTTCTTCGCGAAACCGCACTTTTCGTAGAAGGCTATGTGATAGCGGAAATGAATCAGCGCCGCCTTCCCAGACTTGTCTGAATACTCCGACTTACGTATGTTGGCATCGCTGCAGTTCAGAATAGTCTTGTAGCAGCCGCTATTCTCACTGATGTGGGTGAGCGCGTGAATGATCCGTAGACCAAGTTTTTTGCCCTGTTGGCTCTTGTCTACGGCGATATCCTCGATGTGACCGACGCTGCCCAGACCCCTGAGGAACTTGCGCTCGATGAAGACGGAGCCGACGCCGACGATACGGTCACTGGCATTGTCAACAATGACGAGGGTATAGTACGTTCTGGGTACGGCGCGCATGGCGTGGAACTGGTTCACCCAAGCGGCCTCGCCGAGGTCGTTGACGACGGTGAGAACGGAGAGAACATCAAGGTGACCACGCTTGTAGTCTGTCGATGCGAGCGGGCGGATCTATATGCGACGTTAGAATCCCTCATTCCAAGTCGGACCGAAAGACGCACGGTCAAGTCTAAGGGCAGCTGCTTCGAAACTTCGGGCGAGATCAACTCCTGAGGGAACATGAGGTCGAGGGCTGGCTGAGAGGCGGTTATTGACTGCATGATTAACGTTGGGTGTATCAAGTAAGGAGAGTAGAAATGCAAGAAAGAAAGACGTTGGCTGGCTGTCGAGGTGGTGGTGGGCTTTGTGCGTTTGAGGTTCGTGTTTGGCTGCTTTATACTCTCTCTATCTCATAGCCTCGCGACACAGCCACCACTAGAGCTCAGTTCAAATTGCAATTTGCGTCCGCGAGCATTGCCTCGATATGGCTGTAAGTACATGCACATTAAAAATACAACGTGCAGTTGCAAGCAATTACGTGCTTCCTACATCGCACCCCGGTACTACGACCGAGTATCGTACACATCGTGACTTGATATTAGGCGTTGAGCGGCAGAGTAATCTCTTTGCCTTTGAACTTGTTCATGATCTCCGTCCCGAGTGGTTTCCCAGTCCCCTTCATACGCCTCCACAGCGAAAGCTTTCCTCCCTCACACACCAAGGCCAGAGGAACACCTTCCCCCTGCCGACGCACCGCCCGCGAAATATCCTCCAGCAACGTCTTCAACTTACCGAGGGAAGCCTCCACTTCCGCCGCGTGCGGCTTCATCTCCTTGCTCTTGAGAGCAATTCTCTCAACGGGTTGAAAGCCACCTCCATCGTGCTTGGCTAGGTAGAGCCATTCGGTCTGTGCAAAGTAGAGCTGGGGGTAGATCTCCTTCCAATCCAGTTCTCGCTTTATCGACCTCGTTTTCACCTCGATCAAGTCGGACTGAGGCACTAACGAGCGAGGCGAGGTGAGCTGTACGTTGAGACCTCCAAATGACTTGATCTTCGCTTTGGTTTCTGCAGATCCTTGGCCTCGGATGCTCAACGACGAGAACGAGGCGAGGAACTCATCCTCATCCTCGTGGTCGAGCTGTGATTCTATGCGAGCATCCACCGTGCAGCCGAGGAGGATGTTCAATGTCCCGAATCTCTGCCACCCGAGCTGTCAACAGCAGCTCCAGGCAATGAGGAATGGCTCACATAGGTTACGGCACGGTGATGGTCCAGCATCTTCTCGCATTCCCGAGGAGCTTTCGTAGCTGCCTTCAAATATTCATGCCCATACCCAACACCTTGCCCTGCCACCGCCGCGTTTTCTTCTCGCCGAGTGAATAAACATGTCGTGTTGACCAAATCGACGTCAATCCGAAAGTTGGTCCGACTTGGAGGTTGAACGTTGTCGATGTAGCGCAGAAGCTTGCGAAGGCTATTGCGATCGGTAACAAAGTCGAGATCTTTGTACGCGAAGTCATCGTGCAATGCATCAATCGCAGCAAAGAGGGGCAACATTGGGGAAAGATTGTCGCCCATCTTTGATGCGTTGTGATGTACGAACTGGACTCCACTATCGAGTGGTACTCTTTCCACTGGGGCGCGTTCGCTCGCCCAGATCCAGGGCGAGCCTTCCATGTAGTGAGGGGGCATGTCAGGGTTACTGAGGATGTCGACATACCTGGAACAGCGATGGTTGGAGTTGGTGCATCGATCCATGAATAGGAAGCGATGGGTTTCAACTCGCTGATACGAACGACCGGTTGAGAGGAATACGGTCGTCCCGCCGAGTCCGAGTCGGCAGAGACTCGGAAAGTGGTAATTTGGGCGTCGAGGTCCTGTAAAAGAAACGCCGTCACATTATCGCGACCACTCTCATATCCGCGGTGAGCCATGGCCCTGCCGCGTCTTGGCTGCCATCTTCCTCTCATGGTGGGTAGCTTCGATGTCCTGTGGGTCACTGGACTGGATTCTCTTTATATCACAAGATCGGGTCATCCTATCGCCGAGTGCGATACCTCTTCGAACACGGCGCAGATCATTGTACACATGTGGCATTCTTACCCCTAGTAGTCTGGTGACCAGCCCGTCCAGTAATTCTGATTCTGAAGATATCTGCGAAGTTGCTCCGCGTACCTGCTACCGATGGCGTCGGATCAGGCAGTGGCCTTCTTCCATCCATCAGCGCACCCAGATGACCTCAAGCTGGTGTATAAAAAGACATACAAAACTCGTGAAACTAAGTTCCACCAGCATTCATAATGTACAAAATTTGATAAAGATAATACGCCGATGGTGGTCCACAAGTATCCTCGCCAGCGAGCAATCATAATCGTCAACGAACATCCTACGAACAAAAAAAAGGACGGAAAAGGCTGAGAGGAAGCATCATTCCTCCTCGGTCGGGGCCATCCCTCTGAACCCCGCACCCCTCAATCCAAGGTTACCGTCTATACTTGGCCTTGGCCTGAAGCTCTCCCGTTTGATTCGACCACCTTTACGCAAATCCTGTGCAGCACTAACCGTCACTGAGCGCGTCGCGTAGTGCGTGTTCATACTCGAGCTCCCCGTGCTGTGGCCGGTTGATGTAGCGCGCGAAGCGGTACGTTGCAACGACGACGGGACGCGACCCCATCCAAGCCCAGCATATCCATCTGCATGTTTGGATTTCGCGGTCGTCTGAGGAACCATAGGTCCTGCTGGCCGTGGTAGAAAAGACGAGCCACCGCTCGCCGCGCGGGCCTTTGTTGGGGAAGTTCGCAGAGGCTTGACGCTGCCATCCGCAAGCTTCTGTCGTTTGTTCGTCGTCTGGGACATTGATGACGCTGACCTGACTGCTGGGGTGACGACCCCCGCAAGGGCATTGCTTGATTTCCCGGGAACGTATCCAGCTTTATTGGCACCAGTGTTTACCGGTTCGAGACTTCGACTTCGGGTGGGAGGTTCTGGAGGCTTATTCGCGTTGAGCGCCTGTATCGAGTATTGCGAGGTTACGGTCTTCTTCTTGTTCTCCTGTTCATTCGCAGACACGTTCTCCATCAGGATCTGGAGCATGCTTTCGCCATGCACCAGGAAGGGACGACCGTTGGCCTGCTCCCATGTAGGGAGGGACGATAGAAATTGTTGTTCCAACTATCGTTCGAGCGTGGTCATTAAGGATGAAGCACGGCGATAGTACATGAAAACTAACCTTGGGTTTCTCCTTACCCACCCGCTTTCTCATCTTCTCTTCCCTTAACAGTCGTCCTGGATCACGCCCGCCTCCCCGACCAAGGAGCCGCGTCTGGTCACTAGCAGCCCGCGCCAACTCCTTCTCTTCCTCGCATATCTCAAAGTACTTCTTTATTGACGCCAACAGTGGCGTTTTCAGTCTGAACTCCGTTTTAAGACGCGCAATCTCGCCTTCATGTTGGCTGAGCAGCTCCTCGGTGTGTTCATCTGTGAAAATGAATTCGTTTAGGTCCAGAGCACCGAGTTTTTACAACGAACCATCCACAAACGCGGCAAACTCTGCGCGCTCATCTTCTCCAGTCATCAGTTGATCCCACAAGGCTTCGATCTCGCCTCGTGCATTCAATATGAACTCTTCCATCCGCTCCCGCTTGAGGTCGATCATTCGCTCTAGCTCCTCTTCATAGGCTTGGATCACTTGCGGAGTCGTTCCGCGATTCGCCTAGGGCCACCGAGGATGTTTTAACAGTGAATTAGAGATGAGGCGGCGGCGACTCACATCAACAAATCCGTCCATCGCGTTCTCGTCCACCCCCATTCTCCTCCATAGGGACTCTAGTTGATCATACATGGCCTGAATTTGCGTCTCTCTTCGTCTCTTCAATTCCGTCAACTCAGCACACCGTTGGTCTGCCCATGATAGCACCTTCTGAGTTGGCTCAACCGGAAGCGAACTAAGAAGGGTGGCGGGCACTGGGTCGGCTGTTGATGACGAATCTAAAAGTTGTACAAAACGGCAAAAGGTGTGGTGATAATCGCGTGCGGAATCTGGGGTGGTTTCGGGTGGTGATATCGTTATTAGGGTTGGCGTTTGCGAGCCCGAGCGGAAGAGAAACCCGCCGTCGAGCTTGCCTTGAGACGAAGGCGTGGGCGTACCAGTCGCGAGGAAAGGATCTGAGTTCGCTGACCTTGAGCTGCTGACCGACGACGAACGGGGGAGGGTGAAGGTGGGTATGGCTAGTGTCGATGAAGAAGCGACAGGTAGCGGGGATGTTCCCTCGAATTCTGATACATCAATTCCAAGTTCCGTGTGCAGCCAGTCAATTTGAAGGAACATATCCCCCAGAAGAGTTAGGCGTCTGGTCTAAGTAATGGTGTTTTAGCTGTCTGTGCGCGCATCACATATGAAAGCAGGGAAGCGCGGATCGCGTCCGCACAGGAACAGCAGAAAGAAAGCCCAATGATCATCGAGTTTCGCCTGTTTGGTGCTCGAAGCAATGACATCGCTGTGTCTGTGACGCTGGAGACAAACCACGTTTCCCCAAAATCAACCCCGATGGACAAACTGTTCACGGGACCTCTGGGCATGATGGTCGAAACAACAGTTTGGCTCAGGACATTCGTATTTAGAACACATCGGGTATAAAATAAAACAAAGGCGAACTCGGAATCCACTCACCACTTCACCCTTGCCTCGTACAAGCTCTTTCTCGAGCTTGGAGAAGCGCTCCGGCAGGACGTTCCGGATCGCATTTGGATTATTTGGATCTTCATCGGCGGCAACAACAGGTCGAAGGATATCAGGGGGGAAATAATTTGATCCCAGAGAACGCGCGAGTGCGTTTAGTCGATTGGTCAACGTAGTAAGTTGCTCGAGTTTCGTGTGGTATACCTATCCTGATGTCGACATTTCGTATCCTTGAATCAGTACAATTCGTTGACGCACCTGTCGCAAACGCTCTTGATACTCCATGGCACGCTCATGACGGCGCGGTAGGACCTTCTCCGACTTTATGTCGCTGAGTGATCCGGCAACTTTCGTGTTCGTTCCCAGGGCTTGAGAATATCGCGAACATCCTGCCTCTACCTCCTCGCATTTTGCTTCCCATTCTTCTACTTGTTTCTTGCGGAGATCGATTTGCGACTCGACTGCACGGGTCAGGGTGTGCTGTAATTCCTGGAGTTCATCTTCGAGGGCTGTGGTGGGTAGACCGAGCTGAGCATGTAGTTGTGGCAGTAGCAGGGTTTGCGCGTTCAGATGTGTGTGTAGCGTCGAGAGTAGTTCGCTCACTGCGAGCGACGATGAGGAAGCCATGGGTAACCGAGTCAAACTCACATCGCCATTTCGTGGTTTCAAACCAACCGCGTCTCTTCTGAGTCACGTGATCGTTGATATATCACATGACCGACAATAGCCAATCCAGGAAGCGGACCCCCAACTCCCCGAAGAGACTGTTCCTTATCAACAATTATTCTGTCAACCTCACAAATCGCTACATTAATGCAAGAACACATCGTCGTTGGGTTTGGCTGCCATGAATGTCGACCCAAGCCTCATCAACCCAAGAGAATTAACCCAGGAGAAGGGGTGGCAATCAATTTCATGTCAGGATGCATTCGAGACCTAGCTCGTGACGGGGTTTTTCCCGTTTGAGGACCCTTTTTCTCCCATCGTGATGGGAAAGTGACCCTATAAGAAGCAGTCGATTCACTGCGAAGACCTTGACCTCTGACCACGATTCACAGTCATGGCAGCATACAAACGACACGGCAAGGGCAAGTCTGGTGGTAGAGAGAGCGGTGCTGACACTTCAGCGTTCCTTTTGAAGGACCTAGAGACACGACTCACGCCTTTCACTACCGACTCTGCACCTCAGGCAGAAGTTCAACTTAGCGACGTGAAACCCGTCGCATCCTACTCGTGGATCGACCAGCCGATGCCGACCATCGCTGTCCCAGGTTGATCTCCTTATGTCCTTTTATTTTTTGAGTCATCTTAAATCGATAAAGGTTCTCCTCGAATCTGGGCGGAAGAGCGCAGTCCTGTGGTGAACGTTCCACATGATAACGGCGTGCAATTCATGCATCATGACGCAACAAAGATGGGCGACCGCTCTCCATTGTTGCCCCTCTTTGCTGCGATTGATGCATTGCACGCCGACTTCCGCTATAAAGATCTTGATCTCGTTACGGATCGCAACGGTCTTCGAAAGCTTATGCGCTTTGTCAACAATATCAAGAGCAAGGGTATCTTCCGCATTGACGTTGACTTGGTCCAGGACACTTGTTTCTTCACACGGAGGGAGGAGAGGCCTGAGATCAGAGGGAATGGGAGCGGGTATGGACATGAATATCTACGGGCTGCCACCAAGACTCCCCCTGGGATCGAGAAGATGCTGGACCACCACCGTGCCATAACCTATGTGAGTGTTTTAATCAGCTAGCTTCATATCTAAACATTTCTGGTAGAAATTTGGCGGTTTAAATGTGCTATTGAGCTGCACAGTAGATGCCTGCACAGATCCCGATGCTGACGATAACGATCACTTTCTCTCCTCGTTCTCTTCGCTGAGCATCGGAGGTTCAGCCACAAAGCCAAATGTGCAGTCCTTTGCGGGGATCAACATCAGGCTCACTTCGCCATCTTCTATGGTGCCCCAATCCAGTTTAATTGAGATCAAGACAAGGTCCGCACGCAGCGGCCTGGATTGGAAGGAGATTTATCCCCAGATCTACCTAGCGCAGACTGGGAGCTTCTACGTGGCAAAGCACACCGGCGGAACCTTTCAGCCAGTTGAGAAGATTCCCCTCGACGGCGAGAGGATGAAAATGCAAGCGCAGACAATGGAAGCATCGTTCGGCAAGTTGAAGGCATTGCTGGAGGACATTCTGCGGGCCGTGCGTGAGCAGGGAGAGGGTGTCCCTTTGACGCTGGTGTGTCAGGGACCAGGGAAGCTTTCTCTTTGGAGGCGCAAGAAGGGGTCCGGCAAGCCCCTCGAGGTAGAAATCACGAGCAAGTTCAGAGTGTAGTGGGGATCTCTACTTTTCGATTCTCCAAGCACAAGTTCAAGTCGGCGTATGTACGATATTTGTTTGGCGCACGGGTATGAATTCTGATTGAGCATCTTCTACTAGTGTGGCATTTGTGTTGTTGTCATTCCCACCTCACTCGCAAAGTAGGTGTTTAAAGTGCCGGTAGATTACTGACTGTACTTGCGACTCACCGTGGTAGGCCACAGCATTAGCGGGATTTGAATGGAGCGCCTGTGTGCACTGGATGCACGACTGAATGAATATATTACCAGCAATGCTGGCAAGACATCTCAGAATCTGCCATCACGCCCAATCCCCACCTCACACCCTTCGAGTCGAATTCAAAGCAGCTCTCAAATGGCATCGGAACCACTTCCAGCGACGCGCGCACTAACCGACCTCGATTTTTACTTCTTAGATGATATGGTAGAGGACATCGCCCGATACGCTCCTGGGGGATATCACCCGATCATCATCGGCGATGTTCTCAGCCCTGAAGGTTCCAGTGAAAATGGGCCTCGTCGGTACAGGGTCGTCTATAAACTAGGTCATGGAGCATACGGCACAGTATGGCTCGCGGAAAACCTTGATTCAAGCAACACCCTGGTTGCCGTGAAGGTCATAGTCGCTGAAGAATCTGAGGACGGCCGGGAGAACGAAGCGGATATGCTGACGGCCGCTTCCACGGCGCAACCTCAGGCTCTAGATGGATCCCATATTGTGACACTCCTGGACCGCTTCATGCTAAAGGGACCCAACGGTACTCACTCGGTCCTGGTGACAGAAGTTGTCGTACCGTTCAATCAAATTATCGAAGAGCATACCCCTCAATGGCACAAACTCGTTGCCCACGGTCTTGTAAAGGCAGTTGCGCAAATGCATTCTGCGGGAATTGTCCATGGAGGTACTGATACCATATTTTTAATGATCAGGTGCTGATATCTCTAGAGATCTTCACACCGACAATGTCGGAATCGCCTTTCCTCAACTCGCGCAGGAAACCGTCGATTCTGTCATGCGACACATGAGGCCGCCCAATGCTTATCCCCTTCTAGTCATCGATGCTGCCAATCAAACGCCCTCGCTGCCACGTTACCTCGTCCAATCATCCAACTCACTCATCGAATACTACCACAAGGTTGCGGAATCGGAGACCCCGTTCACGAAAATATTCGATCTGGGCAGTGGTGGGTGAAATATTTGGTGAAGTCATCAGTACTGTCATTCTGAAGTGCTTCTCGATACAGCCCGTCAGTGGGGGGTGCTACCTCGAAGTTTTCAGTGTATAGCGAGTGCTTGTTCTCCAGAACTGGCCTTCGCCGTGGCCATAGAGCACATTGAGAACCCGCCAATCGAAGCTCCGGCCGACATCTGGGCTGTCGGTGCTATAGTGCGTGTCTCAGAATGGGTTCCAGTCTTCCTGGCCATGAACGAACATTGACTCCGTGTTACTGTTAGATCTACGAGATCTTCTCTCGCTGCGTGCTCTTCGACAGCCCTAACATAGAACGTCAACTCATACGCACCCTGGCGATGACCGCTTCAGTCCCTCATGGACGGGAGGATTGGTATTCCACGCTAGTACTTACTCCCCGGCCGGTCTCGCAGGATGCTTCAGATACGTGGTGGGAATCTAAAAAGGAGGCCCTCAGGCCCAGATGCGCAGGGGATGCGGACTTGGAGGCACTGGTTGCGTTGTTGAAGAGGATACTCGTTCTTGACCCGAGTGCGCGGCCGAGTGCAACTGAGATTTTGCAGGATCCATGGTTCACGATGTCTTCCTAGTCAGTAACAATTATGGTGAAGGGGGGGGAGAGCCTGTCGTTGAGCTTGTATAATCCATTTTGTGTGATACGATCGAAGAACTCGACAATAAAAGCCTGTATCTAGCCGTTTCTTTAACTATATGTGAGCAAACAATCGGTCAATTGACCTATGCGCGACTCAGCCTTGGAACGTTATGAGCGGGTGATGTGCAACATTCAGACTGTGTAGTTAAGTGGTCCAGCAATATCATGATAGGATTCGCCTGGTGGTCACGCCGCGGCGACGGCCTGCAGCATGTGCGTTCCATTCGACTCGGAGTTCATTCAACTGACCGGACGGTATGTGCTTACCGCGATGTAGTTGGTTTGGTCTGAAGGGCGGAATGTCGGTTTTCTTCTGAACCTGACACACTAGGCCCACAAAGGGAAGACGATACAATTTTGACGTTCCCTAGTCTTTTCAATGTCGCGAATCAACATCATTAGCCCACTGGCACGAACTCACCGTCAGGGTTAATACCTGATTGCCATCCAAGCGGAGGAGGGCCGCGATCTGTGCATCAAGTTGGTGATGTGGCGTTGCCAGATGACAGAGCGGCTGTGGCATTCGTAGGGGAAGGGAGAGGTTCAGACTCGGACGAGATGACCGGAACCAGTGTAGTAGGCACTGAACTGAGTGGTAGCAACAGGTGCAGAGCAGCTCCCTCCAGAACTCGTCTAGCTCGCGCTCGTTGCCACTGGCGCAGGGGTGATAAATGGAGCCGCAGAAGACGAGGATACAGGCATATCGTCTGCGCAGGTGGTGGTGGTATTTGAAGTTTCCGCTGCGATGGCCTTTTGTCGCGCCGAGAAAGTAGTAGGCGATATCGGACACCCAACATCGGGACCTTCAAGGTTCTGCAACTTGACACGGTGACACCAGCAGCGTTCAGACGGGCGAGCTGAGATGCGGTGCTGTTGTCGGTCGGGGATGTTAGCTTGACGCTCGGGTTCGTAGTGACGAAACCAGCAGCAACGTTCTGATTGAGGGCCGGCAAAAAAATTCATGATCAACGCACCTCACTGAGATGATGGAATCGCTGAGAACTGACGGCAAGGAAGAACGTCGAGTTTGACAGGGTACCTGGATTGGTTTCCCATTGGTTCCATTCACAGCGCCATAACAGTTACCCGTACCCACGAAGGATAACAAGGCAATGTCACTCCAAGGCTGCGCGATGCGACTGGCACCTTGTCACACATTCCTTTAGATTTCTCCTTTCAGAAAAAGAGAGATGTCAATCCTGCCCCTGCCCCCTCCTTTGATTGATAGGCTGGAATCAAACCTGATGGTCGGACGAACCAAAACGCAGCGGCTGGAAAAATGCTAGTGTGAGTCGTTAACCATCTATCTTCCCGAAAAGGCAGGTGGTGAGCCTTAGCGGCGAGAAGTTGGCAACGAATCCAATGAGCTACAATACCACAGGCCTCTTGAGGGCACTTGTGATAGAACGTAAGAAGGTCATACAAAGTGTCAGGCTCCGATTTGAGATGCTCTTATACAATTTTGAGACCAAACTTGGCATACAACGTAGTAATAATACATGTTCATCCGACTGATTCTGAAGGCGAGAAAGAAAGAGAGTCTCTTAATGAGCGACGGCGTGCGAGCTCTACTTGTTCAACTCCTCAGATCTCTTCTTGAGCTCCTCTCGACTCTAAGCGGTCAAATCAAAGTCAGATACACATACTTCCAATCGAGAGAACGAATGAAATTACCAGCGGAGCATCCATCTTGTTCAAGACCTCCTGACTAGGAACATAGGGATCTCGAGCATGATGTGCTAGGACGGCCGGATTGCTTGCCAGTCCAGCCTCAGAGTCAACAAGATCCGCGGGGTTGTTTGACCTCTGTAGACGTTATTCCGCGTGAGATAATGAGCCTGAGATCTAATGGGCAACTCACCGCTGGGTGAGGCAAGATGGTGAACTGTTGTTCGGGTTGTTGATTCCCAGTAGAGTTGGTGTTGGATGTTCCAGACATGATGTAGTGGTGATATTGCAAAAGCCGAAGCTGAGGCCCCTTATCAAGAGGCTGCGGGGTTCAGAATAACAAATGACGTCATTCCTTCCAGTAGTCCGCAGGCGTAGTCTGACAGTGCATCTGTAAGGCGTGGCATCCAGTCAGACGAAGATCATTCCATTTCTCTGAATGAGCATGCTGCGGAGGCAAACGGTAGCTTGAACTGTACAGCATTCGGGGCAGATTCGGAGAAGGCATCCGTAAAGATAAATTACAAGTTGAAAATCTTCTTCTGCGATTAAGCTTCTGACTACAGAACACGGTACAACGAACCAGATAATAACCTCAGATGTATCATGAAAATGCCACGAATTCACTTGGACAGCATCATCTGTAACGACGAAAGCATGAGTGAGACCACAAGGCAAACATATCTGACGCCATATCCATACCTTGACGAATTCTGGACACAGATCGACAGAGAGTCAGCGAACTGCACACGGTAAAAAGCGCTTTTACTAACCCTCGTAATTGATTTGGCCGTCACCGTCAACATCTGCCTCGCGAATCATCTCATCGACTTCAGTGTCAGTCAATTTCTCTCCTACAAATCATCTCGCTCAGCACCATCCTCAATCACCATCAAAAGATTCCTCACCCAAGTTCGTCATCACGTGTCGCAATTCCGCTGCGCTGATGTAGCCATTGCCATCCTTATCGAACACCTTGAACGCCTCCCTGATCTCCTCCTCGCTATCCGTGTCACGCATCTTGCGCGCCATCATGGTCAAGAATTCAGGAAAGTCGATCGTTCCATTCCCATCAGCATCAACTTCGTTGATCATATCTTGGAGCTCTGCTTCGGTAGGATTTTGCCCTAGCGAGCGCATCACCGTGCCAAGTTCCTTGGTAGTGATCGTGCCATCACCATCTGCGATGAGCGGGATTAGACGTCACGTCTCTTGAACGATCGGACAACTGAAGTGTGTGTACCTTTGTCGAACAGAGAGAAGGCTTCCTTGAATTCTGTGCAGGTTTAATAAGCCCTGTATGAACAATCAAATGCGGGACGATCGGCTCACCGGATATTTGCTCTGTATATCATCACAAAACAGGATACATTGTATTATGTCCCATCACCAGCGCGCACACCATGAACGTACCTTCAGACTAAACCCGACACCGACTTATCAGCAACGCTTTTCCACGTCACGACGCAGGTGAACTCACCAGTTGGTCAGCCATTTTCCAGAAATACGACGTTAAGTCAACGTTAAGTTATGTCGAAAGTGTTCCTCTGCAAGAGTGGGAAGCTGAGGTTGTGGTGGGGAGGGAAGATGCGAGTGTCGATGAGGGCAGGGGCCAGTGAGCCCGAGCTATTTAATCTTCGGCAATCGCCACTTCCAAATCAGGAACTGTAGTCTGTATTCGACCTTGCCTCGCCGGGAAGTAGAGCAGGTCATCGCGAGCCCCCGACCCAGGGTATTTCGATGCCTTTTGTGCCACAGCAGATCAATAAGCTAATCACGCCGGCTTCTTGCCGGCCTCAAACAATCAAAGTATATGCTTGCGCCAATCCTTGCATCCATTCCGCGGAGATCAGCCTGAGGCTGGAGAACATGTATGAACTGTCTCTGATTAGAGGATGTATAAAATCGAATGTCCATAATCTAATCCCACTCGTCGTCGTCGTCGTCGTCCTCATCATCACTATCACCAAGCTTCTTATTTCGTTGCATAAGGGCCGCAGCAAGAGCAGCAGTCAGATCTCCCCCTCCGCCGCTGGAGCTGCTGGCCTCTTCCACGGCAGGTGCAGGCGGGGGAGATGGGGTTGATGACGGACCACCTGTTTTGCGTAAATTGGCTACGCTTTTATCGCGGATTGATGCCAGTAGGTCGGAACGCCCAGGTTGTGGAGGGGGCAGACCAGACGGTGGCGGTGGGGGCGGCGGCGGAGAACCTCCTTGGGCTGGTGGAGGAGGTGGAGGAGGTGGGGGTGCAGCGTTCCCATTGGCTGAAGGTGGTGGTGGCGGTGGTGGCGGTGGTGGCGGCGGCGGCGGTGGCGGTGGTGCAGCATTTCCATTGATTGGCGGAGGGGGTGGTGGTGGTGGTGTACCTCCGTTCTGAGGACGTGCTGGGGGTGGGGGCGGTGCGGGTGGTGGTGGTGCACCTCCGTTCTGAGGACGTGCTGGGGGTGGGGGCGGTCCAGGTGGTGTCGGAGTCTGACGAACGTTTGGGGGAGGCGGAGCAGGTGGCGGATTCACCTGGCGCACAGGAGGCGGAGGAGGAACGTTGGTTCTCGCCTGAAATGAAGGTGGGTGGTTGGCGGTCGTCCCAGAACTACGTTGTGGAAGGGGAGGGGGGACAGATAGACCGGACCGTGGCAGTTGTCTAGGAGGAGCGGGCGGAGGCGGATGCGCGGGCGGAGGCGGAAGCGCGGGCGAAGGTGGAGGCGCTGCATCACCGTGCGTTGAAGTCAGACTACTCGAAGGGCCATGCGCTCCTCGCCGGGGAACTGGCGGCGGGGGTGGCTTCTTCTTTGCTGCTGGTTCCTGTTCCTGTTCCTGTTCTTTTTTCTTGTTCTTTTTCTTTACGTAATCTTCAATGAAGTCCTTGTTCTGTTCGATGATTTCGGCGGTGATCCCGTGGTCTTTGAGATCCGCAACCAGCGCAATCCACGACTCGTCAACATTGGAACTCGTATATCCTTTCTCCTCGTCGAATCCGACATGTGCCACGTGTTTGAATGATCCTTCTTGAGGACCGGAGATCATCGACTTGTCAATCTTACCCCCTTTCTTGACCTTCTTCACGTCCGAGGTAGATTTGGTGGCTATCAAATAGAGTAAGCGCACCGGTTCCACCGGCAATACCGTCCACACATACCTTTCTCTTGTTTCCGGTTGGTGACTTTCTTGTAGAACAACTCGGCGTCTTTCTCAGCGGAGAACACCAAGCCAATCATACATTTCTGAGTGAGCGCATGCTTGAGTTTTTCTTTCCGGATATTACCAAAGAACTCACGTCGCCAGCGAAAGAATGAAAGTATTGTCGGTCCTTGTGGTACTCGAATTGACCATAAAGTTCATGCTGCCATATGATGCCTCTCGTCCCTGAGAAATCAACCAACTTCATCATATATGCTTCTTTCGACGTGTCATAGGTGAACGCCAGTGCTCCTTGTAAGCCCCCATACGACCACTTGTCAGGTTGTGGATGTGCAAAGTAGATGCGAGCGGGGACCGCAGTCTCGATCTTGTTTGTTGAGTCGGGGATTGCGGACTTGACTTTGGCTTTCTCTTCTACAGAGAGAGACTTTGAAACCATATCAGCGGAAAGCGGGGCGCTGTGGTGATGGGAGGACTAGAAATTCACTGAGGTCTTTTGTTCAGTTGCGCGCATCTAAATGCCGTGGTCTCAAAGTGATGGCTGTGCAGCTGGTGAGATACTGAATGTGGCGTGTGAACGTTGAACAAACAAACCCGCAGTACGACGCAGTCACCATAAGTTCAACTCGGCTCGGCATCAACTTGGCGCCCTGCTGCGTTCGACGCGTCGAGTTGCGGACGTTTGTGCTGCGGGGAATCGCACCGGGGTGAAATCTTCCTTGATCATCGTTGGCCCAAGTTACACTGGCGATCAACGTCTCTAGAATTTAAATACTCGGGTCGATGATTAGATCTTGACCGCAAGAGCTGATTGCCATCAGACCTTGCTTTGTGCCAAAACTTGAACGATCACTCCGTCATCTCGTCAAAGGCGAACAACAAGCGCATCCTCATTCTGTAGGGGATTCGTTGATCGGCCTACACGTGTTGTCTCATTCCTTAACGCCGGTCGAGGATCATCGACATCCCGCTGATACTATCACTGATAGCTATCACCCGTTCGAAAACACCAAAGCAAACGCAACTGCCGAATGGGGAGGTGTATTTCGGGGCTTGTCTCAGTCCAATGTAATGAGTTACATCCCCCACCCGATCCTCAACCCGTCGCGTCAACTGCCGTTGCTGTCCATCTGCATGATCCCGATTTGGAGAAGCATGGCAACGAGGCAAAAAGCGCACAGTCGTAGACCCCGTCGCGTGACAGAATTGTTGTCACCCAGCCCTTTACTCTCTCAGTTTACAAGGACGACGATTAGTCAAACCATGTGGAATAGAATGCAAAGTCAAGTTACAAGAGCATGTGCCGAGCAAAGAGGATACTCAGATAGGCAATGGGCAAATTAATCCTTGGGCTGCTTCTTCTCATTAAGCGCTTCGAAAAATCGTGTCACATCCGCTTCTTCGACGATCTTCCCTTCCTGCGCAAACGGTCGCAAATACGCCAACAGCTGATCACTGCAAATTGCGGGTTGGGATAACTTTGGTGAGAATATAGCAAGAAGACATACCGCATGTCGTTGAAAGCATGGATTCCGTCAATGGCACGTTCGCGCGGTAACCGTTGCAGAGCCCTCAGGCCAAGCTCCTCTAATGAGAGACCTGACGCGACGTTAGTTCGAACAGCATGTCTACGAGCAGCAAAATCATACCTGAATCAGGATCCTCCGGCGGTTCGTAGGTATCCTCTTCCTCGAGCAAGTACGGGTACAGCTGTAATGATGGCAGGCACTACAAACAGATGTTACATCTCAAAGTCATCTGAGTCAGTTGGCAATACTCACACTATCGCAGCGACACCAACGTTGGCGCCAACCCTCGGTTAGGAAGACGTCACCGGTACCAGCAGGTGAGATCGATCCAGACAGCTGGCCATCAAAAATAGACTGTGCAATGGAGTTCACAGCAGGAGCCAGGCAGAGTAAGGATGTCGAGGTCCTCGCTCTCTTCGGGTCAGGGCCATTCTCCGCGGAAGACGACCGCGAACGCGGCCGTTTGCTCGACGACGACGGATCGGCAACGTCCACAGAGCGGTCATCTGGACTCTCATTAGAGTTCGAGGGGGGATTTTCTTCGAGTCTTCGCCAAGCACCGTCTTCTCCATCACGTGCCACCATAATGGCGCCCTCGGTTCCTGCGTATCGACGGAGGATGTGTATTTTCCTCACACACGCCGCACATACAAAGGACTCGTAATCATCAGCAGATAACAGAGGAGGGGGTAAATCATGTGAAACGATCGAACTGTCATCGTCAGGCGGATCGGTTGAGTCAGGAGGATCAGCTAATTCTGGGGAGGCTTCGCGGGGAGGTGGTCGTTCTCGTAAGTTGAGGCATGATTCATGAAACCAATCCTATACAGAAAGAATAGACTCATTAGCATGCTGACGCTGGTGTGGAGGGGCGCACAACCTCACATGCCAAGCACTGAATCATGGTCTCCTGCTCCGTCTTAGGGTCGTACGGTCGTGAACACCGGCAGAACAGACCCTGAAAGTTCTGGCCGTATTCATTCGTGCCATTCTCCTCCTCGGAATTCTGATGCAAAGTACATGAATGAGGGATTGCAGACGTCGGACAATCACAGCGGAAGTTTCGTTTCGGGAAGAGTTCCATCTGTTCGTGGTCCGTGTGGCAAGCAATGGAGCAAGATGAGCATATTCCACGTGGAGTGGAACATGTTAGACAGAGATACACGGCCTGTCTGATTGACCCCGTACTGTATGTGCAGCGAGAGAACTCATGGGGTAAGGCCAGCGCGGCTTCGCGTAGAAGGGCTTCCTGAGAAGCGACCAG
>JBBPTG010000174.1:0-51357 GCA_038093975.1 Chalciporus piperatus
CACGCTTACTCATTCCGCAGTAGAGCTAGTTACGCCATTGGCTAGTAGTCAGTATGAGTCATACCCAGTCATATACGATAAGGTTTAGCCACAACATGTACAAACATTGACAATAGTATATAAACCCGGGTCGACAAGCACTGGACTCCCCAGTCTTGTTCTCCTGGAGTTTCCTCATCGAACCTCAGCCAAGTTCATCGGCTCGCTATTGTCTAGTGTGAGTCTTAGCTCTTAGTTGAGTTGAGTCGTTTCATTAGAACAAGACTAATATTTTCTTTTGTCTTAGCGTCTCGTCGCTACCACACGTGTTCTTGTACGCCACTTCAACCGTTGATCACTAGTGGGTACCGCGCTGCTTGTTCGCGCCTTGTCATTGCTGACCTTGTTTCTGAATAAGTGTCGAGCAACCCCGCCGCATCTCAGCGCGCCGCGTCCCCTGTACCTTCCATCCAGTGGAACGGTATACTTGATCTCCCCGCCGTCGAGAACAACCTCGACTTCACTAGCGTCATCAGAAACCTCGAACGAGCTGCAGAGGTCTATCCCGGCTTCACCAGCATCATCGACGACCTTGAGCGAGAGAACGCTCGTGTTCAAGAAGACTACGCTCGTACACAGGCATTACACGCCGAAAGACAGAGGGAGACCATTGAGAAGTACTCAGCGCCGATAGTCCCAGAGCCAGACTATTCGGATCTCTACGTTGATTGGTTGGAACCCCCGGTAATTCCCTCTTACCCATACCATCTACCCTCTGAGGTTTACATTCACCCTCTCGGTACCCTCCGGTTACCTCATCATCCCGCCAATCTCCAGATCGGCACTCGTCGACTTCCGTCGCTCCCTCCCATCGAGGCTATTCGGGCACCGTTGCCGCCCAACCCCCAGCAGATACTAGCCGACGCCTTCGGCGTTGAAGAGTTATATTATCGTGCCTCCTCCATCCCCAGAGCCCCAACTCCGCTCGCGGAGCCCGTTGATTGGACAGCCGTCGACGAGGATCTTCTTGCTCTTCAACACCAATTCCCCATTGGAGTCTCTGGTCGTACGGAAAGTTTCCGCCGCGCTCTCTATCACACGCTTATATCCCCGGCAGGTGAGAAATCGATTCGAGAGAACATTGACGCTCGGGTACGTGAACGCCGACGAAGCGACAGGTTACTTAGAGGTATCCCTGAGAACGCCGGTACTCGTATTAAGGAAAGAGTATCAACCCCGCGTCCTACTCGCCGCACTCGCCGCCCTAAGCCTCTCGTCCCTCTTAGGAAAATTCGCCCAGTACAGCTTACAGGCCTTCCTACTACTTTCATACCTCATCTTCGGCCACGTAATTCTCTCAGACGACCTTCGCGTTACCTTTGATTTCGCATATATCCTCGTATCTCACAGGAATCGTCCAGTAGCATTACCTACCCCTCCCCCTTCCCCTGTTGTATCACAAGCAGAGTTAGAAGAAGACGAAGAATCGGTACCAGGATTAGTAGAATCAGATAGTGAAGACGAAGGGGGACTAAGAGAGACAAACGTACCAGGAGTGCAACTGTACTATCCCGCGCCTCATTCCATCAGAAGAAGCATTCCACCGCCACCTTATCAAAGAGACGCCCCTGCTTCGTTATCAGGAGAAACCCTTGAAGGATCTCAGGAGATCTGAAATAAAAATCTAGTTTTACCCCTTCCATTCTAGTGCATCAAGAATGTCGGTTCTCGCCCCAGACTTAGCAGCTGCCTTAACAGGCATTCTCGGACATCGTGACGCGTCCATACGGGATCTTGGAACGCAGTTGAGACTCGCGTTGGAAACCATGACGGATCAACTTACCAACGCTCAAAGAGTAAATCAAAATCTAAACAATAATATCTTGCAGCTTGAAGCGCAAGTACAAGCCATTCAAGTGCCTGGCGCACTACCAGCTCCTACGGTCGGACCTAGTGGACCTAAGCTATCCAAAATCGTCAAAGATCCAGGAGACTATGACGGATCCAGAGGAAAGAAGTTCGAAGAATGGTGGACAAGGGTCCGCGCATGGCTAGATGAAAACAACACCGTGTTAACCGGAATGACGGCGATCAGAGCTATCCTTAGTCGAATGACAGGAGGAGACGCCGCTACTTTCTCACGAGCCATGACACACGACATCTTGGAAAATGGAACCACGTATACTTCCGCCGAATTCCATAAACGAATTACCGATCAATTCCGCTCGGGTAATGAAGTGGAATATCACCGCAATCAGATCAAGAATCTGAAACAGGGCAAGATGTCTATGGAAAAATTCCTTACCACGTTCCAGACTCATCGCCTTATGGACGATTGGAGTGATGCGCGACACATCGAACTTCTAGAACTAAATGCAGATCCAGAGATCACACATCGGATCTTTATGGATAAAGGACGGTTCGACAAATATGACACATACATCGAAGAACTACGCCTCCTTGCAGGAAGGAAACAGCTTATCTCCATGATCAAGACAGGAACCGCAGGTGATACCCCGCGATATAAATATACCAACACGGGCACACAACCAGGTCGTGGTGCCCCAATGGATATAGGTTCTGCCGAAATCGAAGAAGGAGAAATTGTGGAAGAAGAAGAAGCATCATCTGCCGTAAAAGCGGCCACAAGCAATTCCAAAGAAAAGAAACAAGGAAATTGTTGGAACTGTGGGAAACCGGGACATCCGAAACAGCAATGTCCGGTGCCTAGTACCAAATGCAAGGGCTGTGGCTGGTCACGAGGCGAACACAAACGTGTCTGCAAACTTCAGAAGAGACAAGTGAGAGAACTGTCTACCGAATCTAGTGCTCTTGAAGGCCGATCATTCGACGAAATGAAGGCATACTTCTACGATATGAAAGATATCGAAATGAAGGGAAAAGGCAAAGCGGCCTGAATGATCTGGGCAAACGGACCGCAACTAACTCGTTAGGAAAATCTGTAAACTATTCACACAGTCAAACGGGGTCTCATGTTGATCATGAGCTTGGCCTGGACTCTAGTCAGGTGCTTAATTCCGTTTCCATAATCCGATATCTTTCCGAAAACCCAGGACCACGTTTTATTCGCACGACGGATCGAGAATTGAAGCTATCCACTTCCATTGCCTCACAACGCCTCCCGTCTGCTTTCACACGAGCAGAAGCACTTCTTGATTCAGGAGCTAACGCTATCTTCGTTGATCGGAGATGGGCTGATAAAATCAAATTACCCCTCGTGCAACTCAGACATCCACTTACGGTATACAACGTGGACGGAACACATAACTCCGCTGGACAGATAACACACTGTGCGGAAATCATTATCCATTTCAACGGACATCGTGAGAAAGCCATTGCAGAAGTCACTGATCTCGGAAAGAATCAGGTGATATTAGGATACGCATGGCTGAAGCAACACAATCCGGAAATAGATTGGAACAAAGGAACGGTCCACATGACACGTTGTCCCTGGTCTTGTTCCGTTTTGCGAGATAAACCACCGTTCGCACGTCAGCTAGATGATGAAGAACGAAATTCTCTTCGTCACATCAATGCCGCAAAGAAGGATGTACCTGAACCAAAGATGGAAAAGACTCCAGAAGAGCTTGTTCCAAAAGAATATCACAAGTATATTCACCTGTTCAAGAAAAAGGAATCTGAACGCATGCCAACCCGTAAGCCGTGGGATCATGCAATTGACCTGAAAGACACCTATAAGCCGAAGAAGGGTCGTCTTATCCCGCTCTCTGTCACGGAGCAAGAAGAAGTCAGCGCATTCATTGATGATCAGCTCAAGAAAGGATACATTCGCCCTTCTAAATCTGAGCAGACTTCTCCCGTGTTCTTCGTTCCTAAGAAGGATGGCAAGAAACGCATGGTTCAAGATTACCGCTATCTGAATGAACACACGGTGAAAAACAATTATCCGTTACCCCTCATTTCCCAATTGGTTGATAAACTGAAAGGCGCAAAACTGTTTACCAAAATGGACTTGCGCTGGGGATACAACAACATCCGCATCAAAGAAGGCGATGAATCTAAAGCCGCATTCGTGTGCTTCCGTGGCGCCTTCGAACCCCTGGTCATGTACTTCGGATTATGCAATTCTCCTGCGACATTTCAAACCATGATGAACGACATCTTCTCGGATATGGAAGACGCCGTTGTTGTCTACATTGATGACATCATGATCTTTACCAAATCCGACGATCCTGCTGTCCATGCCAAGATAGTCAGAGAAGTTCTTCGTCGCCTAGAGGAGAATGACCTTTTCGTCAAACCAGAGAAATGTGTCTTCCATACCAAAGAAGTAGAATTCTTGGGGATGACAATTACTCCCGAGGGAATCAGGATGGATGACGATAAGGTCAAGGCAATCACTGAATGGCCAACTCCGACAAATGTCAGAGGTGTCAGAAGCTTCCTTGGGTTAGCAAACTTCTATCGCCGCTTCATTCAGGATTACGCCCAAGTGGCTAGACCCTTGAATGACCTTACCAAGAAGGATGTGAAATTCGCATGGGAAGACGCACAGCGAAACGCCTTCAACACGTTGAAACAGAAGTTCATCACCGCTCCCATACTCGCTTTCCCAGACAATGACAAACGCTTTCGTCTAGAATCGGACGCATCTAATTATGCCACGGGTGCTGTTCTATCTATAGAACAAGGAGACAAATGGCATCCCGTCGCATTCTCTTCCCACTCCATGTCACCGGAAGAACGCAACTACCCCATAGCGGATAAAGAGATGCTAAGTGTTATCAGAAGTCTAGAACAATGGAGGCATTATCTGGAAGGTTCCAAGCACGAGTTTGAAATTTGGAACGATCACGCGAACCTTCAGTTCTTCATGACTCGGCAAGATTTAAATCGTCGCCAAGCACGTTGGTCTCAATATCTTAGCCGATTCAATTTCAAATGGTTACACAAGGCCGGTTCCCAAATGGGGAAAGCCGATGCTTTATCAAGAAGAGAAGATCACGCAATCGGTATCGAAGCAGATAACAAAGCTGTCCTGGTAATATCTCCGGACAGAATAGCTGCCACGTCAACGGTTCAACTCTCAACCGATTCCGATCTGATCAAGAACAAAATCAGAAAAGCAACCTTCAAAATACGTGAGACAGAAGTCATGAAACTCTGTAAGGAACACGGCATTTGTGAAGAATCTGATGGAATTCTGATTGATAAGAAAGGAAGACTATACGTTCCTGAAGAAGAAGATCTCCGCATGGAGATTATTCGACTTCATCACGATACACCCCTTGCTGGGCATCCCGGATATGAGAAGACAATTGAACTGCTACAGCGCAGTTATGCCTGGCCAGGAATGGCTACACTTGTAAAAGACTACGTCTCACGCTGTGACAGATGTGCACGTTTCAAAGGGATAAACTATGCTCCTTCTGGAAAGCTTCGCCCCCTTGAAGTGCCGGATCTTCCCTGGGAACATATCTCTGCAGATTTCACTACCGATCTGCCACTCTCGAATGGATTCGATTCTATTCTTGTCGTCGTTGACAGATTCTCCAAGGAAGTCGAATTCATTCCCTGCAACAAGACGGTTACCGCTCTCGACACCGCCCGTCTCTACTTAACCCATGTATGGAAACATCATGGACTTCCTAAAACCATCATATCGGACCGAGGTCCGCAATTCGCATCTCAAGTGATGAAAGACATATGCAAACGTCTTGGCATTACGCCCAAACTCTCCACCGCCTTTCATCCCCAAACTGATGGACAAACTGAACGTATGAATCGAGATCTACAACAGTATCTCCGTCTATTCACGTCAGAAAAACAAGAAGAATGGACTGATTGGTTACCAATTGCGCAATTCTCATACAACTCGAAGAAGCAAGCTTCTACATCCAAGGCACCTTTCAACGTCACGCACACATATTCCCCGAGAATGGGAATAGAGAATTACACGTCTAAAGCACCCGCTGCTACGGACTTTGTTGACACGCTTGCCAACACGTTGAAAGAAACCAAGGATAACATAATAGAAGCTCAGAAGCGTATGAAGGCGCAGGCCGACAAACACCGCTCTGAATCACCATCTTACGAAATTGGTCAGAAAGTCTGGTTGTCTACAACTAATCTCCGCCTGGCGCAGAGATCTAAGAAACTTTCCCCACGATGGTTGGGCCCTTACGAAATCACAACCCTGATTGGACGGAACGCACTACGTTTGAAGCTTCCGCGTACCATGAAAATTCACCCCGTCGTTAATGTTTCACGTGTCAAACCATATAAGGACAGGTTACGGAAGCAAACCGTTGACAAGCCTGGGCCTGTGATTGTGACAGAAGACAGAGATGATGAATATGAGGTGGATTACATCGTTGATTCTCGTTTACAGGGAAAAACCCTGAAATACCTCGTGCACTGGAAAGGCTATGCGGAATCTGATCGGACATGGGAACCAAAATCGAATCTCAAGAATGCACAGGATGCAATAAGGGAATTCAACAAGATACATCCGTCCGCTCCACGATTCCTTCGCATGTCACGGAGTCTATTCGAGTCACTATTCCAGCCGTATGACAACTTAACGAGTCAGGTGGATGATGGACAAATCAATTGGTTGAATACCGTGCCGGATACCGAAAGGGTATAAAAGACCGATGTTTGACGGTCTTCACTCTCACGGTTTTTCTTCCACAAACCACCATCATCACCAATGGATCTCAACGACGTCTACGCTTGGGAGAATGTCCTCCGCGACATCTTTGTTCGCAACTTTACTCGGGATCGAGGCAACTTCGTCCTCTCCCTGCTCTTTATGCTCTTCATCATCTGCAACGGTTGGATTCTCCGCATGCTCATTCCCTCCCTCCTCGCTTTCACCACCATCGTCGTCATCACCATCGCCATTCAGTATCTCATGTTCGCGCGGATGATCGTGACTAGACGGTCCACGTCTATCGAAGTTAACTGGGACTGGACAACAAGGTGGATGAAGATCGTCGTATGGCATCCGGATCTGAGCAAGTGGGACAACGTGATGGAGGTACAACAGGAGAACCCTGATCAGCAGGAATGGCCCACGAACTGGCCTGATCTCGCTCAACCTCCTATTCCCGACCCTGCACTCGTAGGTGCTCCCCACCCTATTCCTGTCGATGAAAACGATGGTAACCCATTCGAACCACCAGTGACCTGGACGAACAACAACCTTCAGGTCGCTACTGCTCCGCCGGCGAATGGAGTACCGTGGATGAATCAAGGTCCACTTGTCGAAGTTTGATCGTCTAGGAATACGATCCATAGAGAGGGGGTAGTGTTACGAACGCTCCATTTCCTTATCCTAATCATCCCTACATTCCATTACGCTTACTAGGTTTCTCTTCGTCTCGTGGACTTAGTCGTTTCACTTTCTCTTTTGTTATCTTATCTTATCGCATCACGTGACTTACTTACATAAGCTAGGTCTAGACCTTCGCTTACTAACTGATGACTCACCGCTCACTCGTCAGCATCAGTCAGCATTACTCATCATATGACTCACGCTTACTCATTCCGCAGTAGAGCTAGTTACGCCATTGGCTAGTAGTCAGTATGAGTCATACCCAGTCACCTACGATAAGGTTTAGCCACAACATGTACAAACATTGACAATAGTATATAAACCCGGGTCGACAAGCACTGGACTCCCCAGTCTTGTTCTCCTGGAGTTTCCTCATCGAACCTCAGCCAAGTTCATCGGCTCGCTATTGTCTAGTGTGAGTCTTAGCTCTTAGTTGAGTTGAGTCGTTTCAGTATGCTCGTAGGCACTGTGTAGTCACGAGAAATCTAATTCCCGAAACCCTGAGTGGCTGTGATTACCTGAGCAGGCACCTCGGCAACTGTGATTACCTGAGCAGGCACCTTGGCAACTGTGAATCACTGTACACTGTGCTGTAATCATCTAAGTGAATGTGTCACTGTCCCAAAATCAGGGATTTGCTGATGGACTTCAGCAATGGCCTTCTCACGATGTCCGTTGAAATGGATAATGATCTCCGCACAGTGTGTTATCTGTCCAGCGGAGTTATGTGTTCCGTCCACGTTGTATACCGTAAGTGGATGTCTGAGTTGTACAAGAGATAATTTGATTTTATCAGCCCATCTTCGATCAACGAAGATGGCATTGGCTCCAGAGTCGAGAAGCGCTTCTGCGCGTGTGAAGGTAGACGGGAGACGTTGCGAAGCGATAGAAGTCAATAACTTCAATTCTCAATCTGTTGTGCGGATGTAGTGTGGTCCTGGGTTTTCGGAAAGATATCGGATTATGGAAACGGAATTAAGCACCTGACTAGAGTCCAGGCCAAGCTCATGATCAACATGAGACCCCGTTTGACTGTGTGAATAGTTTACAGATTTTCCTAATGAATTAGTTGCGGTCCGTTTGCCCACATCATTCAGGCCGCTTTGCCTTTTCCCTTCATTCCGATATCTTTCATATCGTAGAAGTAAGCCTTCATTTTGTCGAATGAACGGCCTTCAAGAGTGCTAGATTTGGTGGACAGTTCTCTCACTTGTCTCTTCTGAAGTTTGCAGGTACGTTTGTGCTCGCCTGCAGCACCCAAACCAGGGACATCTCCTCCAGCTAGATGACCACGGGTTAGTCGGTCCTGTAACCAACCATGAAATAAATGACCGTCGTACAAGAGGCGGGGCCATCGGCCCTGGACGCAAGAACACTTGAGGCTTCGGGCATCATGTGTTCGGGTCTTCATCTGCAAAAAAGGATTATGGCTGTAGCACACTGCACAGCTCTGTAGCCAAAATAGTGTGATATTTGTCAGAATGTCCAGTGCGTGAGAATAACTTCCTATCTATGACTACAGTAGCACAGGTGAGTTGCTACCAAGTCTATATAGAGCTTAAAAGTGTAGCAAAGTATATAGCAGGGATTGGATGTATCAAAGTGTACAAAAAAGCGTACTAAAACTGTGCTCAAAAGTGTCAAAGTGTATTGGGATTGAGTGTAGCAAAACTGTACAAAAAAGCGTACTAAAACTATACTCAAAAGTGTAGCAAAGGGTATTAGGATTGGGTGTAGCGCAAAACTGGACAAAAAAGCGTACTAAAACTGTACAAAAAAGTGTATGGAGGTGTATTGGGATTGTGTAGCTTAAAGTGTGCAAAAAAGTGTACTAACACTGTACCAAAAGTGTAGCAAAGTGTGGGATTGATGAGTGTAGCTAATGTGTACAAAAAAGTGTACTGAGTGTAGCAAAAAGTGTAGCAAAGTGTATGAGCATTGAGTGTAGCAAAAGTGTATAAAAAAGTGTACTAACAATGTACCAAAAGTGTAGCAAAGTGTGGGATAGATGGGTGTAGCTAATGTGTACAAAAAAGCGTACTAAGTGTAGTAAAAAAATGTAGTATTAGTAGTGTAGGAGATCCTAATAATGTGTAGCCATTCCTCATGCTCGGACTTGTACAAAAATCGCGAAAACGGATCACGTGACCGTGTTGAACTCGCCACGTCGCCGTTTTCGAGTCCTTCACCAAACCTCAACCTAACTTCAACCACAACAACACGGCCGGCGTGGGCTCAACAGCCCCGCCGGCATCAGAAGGTGAGTTTTAGTTCGCCAATCAACCCGTCCGCTCACCTCGTACACAGCCGCGCGAGCTGTTTGCCCCACCACCACTTCACACCACCTCCTACCTCAATCTCAACACCATCTCAACGCAAAAACACGGCCGGCGTGGGCTCAACAGCCCCGCCGGCATCAGAAGGTGAGTATTTATTCACGAACCAACCCGACCGCTCACCTCGTTCACAGCCGCGTGCGCTGTTTCCCTACCTCATCCTCCCACCTCATCCTCCCACCTCATCCTCAATAACACAGCCGGCGTGGGCTCAACAGCCCCACCGGCATCAGAAGGTCAGTTTTTACTCGCAAACGAACCTGACCGCTCACCTCGTATGCAGTCGTGTGCGCTGTTCGCCCAACTTCCCACCGCATCTAACCATCAGCCCCACCTTTTTGTTGAACGTAGCGTACATTCTTAGTATAGAAGGTAGTTACCACGCTTGTTCTATATCACATTCGGACTCAGTCGATCTGAGTTCCAATACAACTTGACTTGTAATCACAACGTTCGAAGTTACTCAACAACCTCACTGCTAGGTAAGCACCAGAAGTAGTTCCTCATCGGAACCCTCTCAACAGGTTATGAGCCCTGGGTAGCTCAGCTGTGCGCGAAAGCGCCGCTGACTACTCTGGTGTTCTTGCCTAACAAGAACGTTTGGTCGCTCTGCGCGGTTTTACCGCCGGGCATCTCTCTGATGCGGTCAGGCTCAGAAGAGACATGACCACAATGAGTCAGATCCCATGGGGAAACTATGTCCCCCTAGGATATGGGCTCTGAGCGTTCACGCTGACGCGGTCCCACCCGCTCCCTTTTCTCCTCTTCGATTAAAGGCAACGCTGACGCCTCATCCCGCTAGATACTCCACTATGTCTTCCGCACTCAAAGAAATCGCTCGCCTGAACGGGACCAACTACACTCGCTGGGCCGAAGAGATGCAGGATTATATCCGCTCTCAAGGCTTGTGGCAGAAGGTTATGGTCCGCGCCATGCCCGCTGCCACTGATGTCCCGCCTGCAACCCAGGCGCAGATCGATGCGTGGCAGGACGACGATGACAAGGTCCTCGGCTCCATGCGCATGCGCCTTGAAACGCACGTCGCAAGCCAGTTCCCTCTCGCTACTTATCCCGACTCCGCTCAACTCTGGAACGCGATCAAAACGCGTTACGACTCTACGTCGGACGCCGCCGCTTACTCGGAGATTCAGAAGATGCTCACCATCAACTTCCCCAAGGAAGATCATCTGGGGAAGACCTTCGCCGCTCTCAACAGCTCGTTCGCGAAGCTGAACACTCTGACGTATACGATCCCAGACAACATCCAGCGGATGTTCGTGTTGGCCAAGCTCCCCGCCTACGCCGACTACGTCGTGAAATCAGTCAACGAGAGATCCGTCCCAACCGTCGTCACCACCACTCCCGCCGTCGCTGCACCTACGTTGGTGCAAATCGAACAACGCGTCGTCGCTGCCTACCAGCAGCACATCTCCCGACGTGTGCCGAAGAATGCGCAGCCTGCTCAGCAGGCAAACCAGATCTCCGCTGTTAAGCGGAAGGGGGACGACCCCAAGTTTAATCAACAACAGGAGTCCTCTGCCTCGCAGAAGCCGGAAGGCGAGCAGAAGAAGAAGAAGCGCAGAGAAGGTAAGCGCTCGGAAAAGGGGAAGAAGAAGCGCGACGAACGTCGCGCAAATGCGAACGATGCATCTGCGTCCTTCGCCTTCTCCTCTTTCTCCAATGCTCCGGTGCTTAGCCCGGCCTCCACGATCTTCACCTCCCCCGTTGTCGACCCTCGTACTCTTGCGCACACCACTGGCGCCCACCAATATGGGCCTCTCGCATTTCCACACACCCAGAACGCCATTTCCCTAGCGGACCGGCTGGGTGTTACACCTACCATCGAGACAGTCCGTACGCTCGACCCCGTGGCTAACCGCCACATCGACTACGAGACCAACGTCTCTCTCCCGCGTTCGCCCTTCTACAAGAAGGATGGCGCCTCTATGTCCTATCCGGTCAATGACCATAGGACTCTCCAAAACCAGCTCAGTGCGGCCTACTTCGGCCCCTCTGGTTTTTCCCGTATTCACGAGACCCCCTCCCGCTCTCTTCTAGAGCGCCTGGAGGAAACAATTGAAGACGCGGAGATGGAGATCGCTTCCATCATGCCCCTCGACGAGGAGTATGAAGCGGAAAATGAGGATACCGTCTCCTTGGGCGACGAACAACCTGACGAGTTCATCTCGCAGTACTTCGACTTTGGGGCCGCTGACTTTTGGCAAGTCCCATTCCCGCTCTTTCTCTACACAGACACTGATGTGCGGCCTTCGCCTCAGAAAAATGCATTTTATCATTACATGTCTGATGTAGTAGATAGTAATAAATCTACTGCTACCCCGTTCTCACTGTGTGATAACTGTTCGAAGAACGATAAGGGCAAGCAAAAGAGCGATGTGTATGATACACCAGCAGATCTCTGGCTGCTAGATTCAGGGGCTTCGGCCCATTTTACAAATAATATGAACGATTTCGCCGAGTACAACGCTTTTACCAAGCCTGAGTACTCACAGACAGCGAACGGTCGTGCACCAATTCTTGGCATCGGCACAGTGATTGTGGAGTTCAATGGAAACACCGTGCGGTTATCGCCGACCATATATATGCCCACTTGTAACATCAAGCTTATCTCGATGGGTACATTACTCAAAGATCAGTGTCTTACACTGAAAGCTGTTCCGAACGGTATCGAATTTCAAAATACCTGCATTAAAAAGACCATACTATCGTTTCACTCACATGGTCGTGATACCATGTACTGGATCAAAGCGCCAACCGTCAAACCACATGCCAAGCCTATTAGCATGGCCGCTGTGGATTACGACTTGCTACACCACCGCCTCGGTCATCCCTCGCGTGACGTGCTCAAAGCCGCACGCAAACATCTTAAAGATTTCCCGGATGTTGATATTCCGTCCAATCCTCCCATTTGTCCCAGTTGCGAACTCGGCAAACAGCCAAACAGGACGTTTCCTCATACTGAGACGCGCGCAAGTGCTCCTTTTGAGTTGATTCACTCTGATCTCAAGTCGTTTGAGATAGAATCGTACCATAAGTTTAAATACGCGGTCGTATTCTACGATGACTTCACATCGATGTCCTGGCTCGCCCTTATACGCACCAAGGACCAGACCCTTAAAATGGTCAAACAATTTATTGCTTTCGTCCGCACACAGTACAACGCCAAAGTAAAGGCTTGGAAATCCGATGCAGGAGGCGAATATACCTCCAAGGCATTCACGGAATACATGCGCGATGAAGGCATCCGTATTCAACAGTCCGCCCCATACGCACATCAGCAGAACGGGCGTGTGGAACGCTTAATCCGCACATTAATGGACAAAGCACATGTTACGAACGCTCAGTTCCTTATCCTAGTCTTTCCTAGACTTCACTACGCTTACTACGTTTCTCTTTCACTTTTGGACTTAGTCGCTTTCTCTCCCTTTTCTGTTATCTTATCTTATCAAGATCACATCACGTGACCCGCTGACATCAGCTAGGTCTAGCCTTTCGCTTACGTAACGTGGCTGTGCGTGGCTGTGCATCTTCCCCACTGTCCATGACTCATACCGAGTCACCATGACTCAGACTCTTATTGACTCATTATGACTCACCGTGACTCATACTGACTCATCTCACTTCCTAGTCATATACGCTATTGGCTGTTACTCGCCATGACTCATATCTAGTCATACCTAGTCATATAGTTAAGGTTTAGCCACAACATGTACAAACACTGTCAATAGTATATAAACCCGGGTTGACAAGCACTGGCTCCCCAGTCTTGTTCTCCTGGAGTTTCCTCTTCTTGAACTTCATGGGCCAAGCGCTCCTGCTTGCCTAGTCTGATCCTCAGCTCTAGTTACTGAGTTGATGTGGTTTCGCTAGGGCATGTTGTCTGATGATAGCGCTAGCTCTTGATTGAGTTGAGTCGTTTCAGCACAGGCGATGCGTTTACACGCTTGCCTACCCGATTCTTACTGGGAATTCGCTTTAACGCATGCATCCCATGTGTACAATCGTACACCAATGGCTAGGTTGAACTGGAAGACTCCTATGGAGAAACTTACAGGGGAACAATCCTCCGTCTCCCACCTAAGAGTATATGTGGTGCATACGTGCATCTTCCCGATGAAACAAGGAAAGGGAAACTACAACCAAAGTCCCAATTGATGGTTTATCTCGGTGTTGCCCCTGGTAGTGAGCGCAACTACATTTTCATGCGCCCCAACAACTCCATGCATACGTCGGCACATGCCATCTTTGATGAGCATCTGTTTCCTAGGTGTCCCGGTGCACGCCCTCACAGGCCTGTAAGTCACCCACCCACTGAAGCACATCGACACACCGATGATGAAAAAGAGTCTTCAGACTCTGACTCCTCTGACGATCAGTCTGATGCGGTTAAACCCGCCCCTGATCCCCAGCCAGCACGCCCGGAAACCCCACCGGCACCTCCACCTGCACCTCCAGTCACACCGCCATCTGCTCGTCCACCAGCTGGACCGCCCGACGCTCCACCTCGCCGATCTCAACGTGAACGCCGACCCCCTACTCGTCCTGGGAACGTCTATGGCGAAGATCGTCATCCTTTACAACAAATTAAGGACATTGAGAAGAGATCTCGCTGGGAAAAGCTTATTGGACACGGCGAACCATCACGAGAACCGCAGCGTGAACAACCGATCCCAGGTTCCATGCCCGACTCTAATCCTTCGGAAGACGAGATCGAACGCATAACCAGGGAAGGGGGAGAGGCATTGATTAACTATCTTTGCTCTCGTGCTTATATTCCGGATGAAATGAGTAATCCCAACTATCGCGAATGGAAATTCCGTGATATACTCAAACTTCCTGCCGAGGAACAAAAACTCTGGCGACAAGCCTGCGAAACAGAGCTTCAGATGCTCAAAGATCGCAAGGTTTACGAGATTGTAGATCGACCAGCTGATCGTAAGATCATTAAAAATCGCTGGGTATTCGACGTCAAGTCTGACGGTCGTAAACGCGCTCGCCTAGTAGCCAAAGGCTTCTCACAGGTTGAAGGCGTAGACTACGATCAGATCTTCTCCCCAGTTGTACGATACGAAACGGTGCGGTGCATGCTCGCCCTTTCTACACTAGAGGACTGGTACATCACCGGCCTCGATGTACGATCTGCCTATCTATACGGCAAACTGGAAGAGGAACTCTACATGGAGTTTCCTGAGGGTTATACGCCACCCGATAAAAAAGGCAAAGTCCTAAGACTACTACGTGCAATATACGGCCTCAAACAAGCAGGATTATCCTGGTGGCGCACGTTAGACAAGTCCATGGCTGAACTTGGCTTCACAAGGCTCAAGACTGACGCCGGCCTGTTCATATACCGCAATGGAAATGATATCGTCATTGCAATTGTTTACGTTGATGACGCCCTCTTCTGTGGACCTAACAAAGCTGTCGTAAACAAGCTAAAGGCCACATTCATGAAGACATGGGAATGTCGAGACCTCGGGGAACCCAAAGAGTTCCTTGGGATGAATCTTCGTCGAGAAGGCAGAAAGCTGCACATTGATCAGTGCAAATACCTCGACAAGGTGCTTGAACGCTTCGGCATGACGAATGCTAAACATCAGGAAAAACCTCCCGTGGATAATTCTCTAGAATACTAAGAATTCTTAAGAAAAAGCAACTATTATCACAATTTGTATGAATTTGTTGGATTTGTTTGAAATCTGGATAATTCTCCGGTCCCCTTTTGTCATTTGGAGTATTTTGTAGATTTACTTCATAATATATCATAATATATCACTATTACTGTAGTGATTCTGCAGCTATTCACTACTCTTCTTGCAGTTGCACTTCACATAAATCAAGCATAGAGACAGATAAATCAAATAGATTGACATATAGCAAGTACATGACATGTCCTAATCTACTACTGACTACAATGATGGGAGGGGTTGGGGCAAACTATGAATGCTGGTGTTAGTAAGAAGAGATGATGATGATGATGATGATGATGATGATGATGTCACTGAGAGGATGAAGGTGCCATGAGTGAAGGAGGTATGGGTGAGTGTTGTTCGAGTTGAAGATGGGAGGTGGTGATGGGGTTTGAAACAGCCCGAGCGGCTGTATACGAGGTGAGCGAGTGTGATGGTAGACGCATGAAAACTAACCTCGTGATGCCGGCGGGGCTATTGAGCCCACGCCGGCCTTGTGTTGTTCGAGTGGGTCTGAGGTGGGAGGTGGTGGTGGGCAGACAGCCCCGAGCGGCTGCTAACAAGGTGAGTGGATGAGATGGTGGGTGAACTGGCAGTACTCACATCGTGATGCCGGCGGGGGCTGTTGAGCCCACGCCGGCTTTGTTTTTCCAGTTGAGAGTGGGTGAGGTGAGAGGTGGTGATGGTGGTGAGGCCAACAGCCCGAGCGGCTGCGAACGAGGTGAGCGGATGGTGTGGTGGGTAAGTTTTCACTTACATCGTGAGGCCGGCGGGGCTGTTGAGCCCGCGTCGGCCGTGTTTGGGTGTCGAGTTGAAGGTGGGAGGTGGTGGTGGGGCAAACAGCCCGAGCGGCTGGGTCTGAGGTGAGTAGCTGGGTCCGTTGGTGAAAAATACACGCACCTGATGAAGCCGGCGGGGCTGTTGAGCCCACGCCGGCTGCGTTTTCATGTCATGAAGGTGAGGTGGAGATGGTGGGCAAACAGCCCGAGCGGCTGTTTGTCGCGTTTTCGGGTTGTTGTGTGAATGTGATGGTGGGAGGTAGACTCGGATGAAGGTGGTGGGTGAGTGAAAACTCACCTGTCAAAGCTGGCGGGGCTGTTGAGCCCACGCCGGCTTTGTTTTCGAGTCGAGTGAGGTGGTGTAGGTGGTGAGAACACAAGTCGAAAGTGCTGACGACGCGGCAAGTTCAACGTAGTCACGTGACTTGCTCGCGCGGATTTTTGACAAGTCCAACGATTAGGGAATGAGGCTACACTTCATTAGGCAATTTTTGTACACTTTTTGTACACTTTGCTACACTCAATTATTACACACTTTAAGTACACTTTGTACACTCAATTACTAAACACTTTACTACACTTTTAAGTATGCTTTGGTACGCTTTTTTGTACACTTTGGTACACTCAATTATTACACACTTTGGTACACTTTTAAGTACACTTTTACTACGCTTTTTGTACACTTTTGCTACACTAATCCCTACACCTTTACTACACTTTTGACTACTGTTTTACTACGCTTTTTTGTACACTTTACTACACTAATCAAAACACACTTTCCCACACTTTTGACTACACTTTTAGTACGCTTTTTTGTACACTTTACTATACTCAATCCTAACACACATTTCCATGAATGCATAGTAAAATGTCACTAATATCAACAAATCTGAAGAATACAAAGAATTCTGTGAAATTTTGACAAATATCATCTAATACACATCCTGGGAGGTTCAAGTATTTATCACAAATATCAACAAATCTGAAGAATACAAGGAATTCTGTGAAAATTTTAACTTTTTCTGGAAATTGTTAGTATTCCAGAGAATTATCCACGGGAGGTTTTTCCTGATGAAGCTGCACCCACTCCACTTCCTCAGGGTTATTACCCAGAGAAGAATGTTGCCCCCGTTAACTTCGAATTGCGGACGCGTTTTCAAACGGTGATAGGCTCGTTATTATACCTAATGTTAGGTACACGCCCAGACATCGCCTACGCAGTTACCCAACTTGCAAGGCAGTCTGCCAATCCTACTAAGGAACACCTGGACAGGGCCATGTACGTATGTCGATACCTCGTTGGTACTCGTCTATACTCCCTTACCTTTAATGGTGCATCTGGCAACGGCATTTTTGCCTGTACCGACTCTGATTGGGGACAAGACCCCATCACTAGACACTCGCAGACAGGATTTTTCCTGAAACTTGCGGACGGTGCTTTCCTTTGGAATTCACACTTGCAGAGCTCTACCGCCCTCAACTCTACAGAAGCTGAGTATATGGCCTTGAGTGATTGCACACGACAAGTATCCTGGATACACCACATGTTCTCAGAACTAGGTTATAAGCTGAAAGCTATACCAGTCTGTGGTGACAACCAAGGATCACTATTTATGGGTGAAAATCCCGTTACCGAGAAGCGTAATAAACATATTCCACTACAGTACTTCTTTATACGTGATGCCGTAATGAAGTGGAAAGAAGTAGAACTCTTCTACATCCCTGGAACTGACAATCCCGCGGATATGTTGACGAAGAACCTCGGACATGTCAAGTTCGAGAAGTTCCGCTCCGAACTCGGCCTGGTATTCTACACCAGTTGATCTCGCCGATACCTATCGTGTGGAAGTCCTCATTTATGCTTACGTGTCTCCGTACACTTAGCAAGGGGGAGTGTTGAACATAGCGTACATTCTTAGTATAGAAGGTAGTTACCACGCTTGTTCTATATCACATTCGGACTCAGTCGATCTGAGTTCCAATACAACTTCACTTGTAATCACAACGTTCGAAGTTACTCAACAACCTCACTGCTAGGTAAGCACCAGAAGTAGTTCCTCATCGGAACCCTCTCAACACTTTTTACGAGCACGACCGCTCCTCGCTCGTGGACGGTGCCACCTCACACCACCCCACCACCCTTCCCCACCTGTTTATGAGCACTGATTGTGCTCGCTCGTGGATGCTGCTGCCAGTCCAGTCCCCATCTCCACCTTTTCGTGCTCGTGCATGCCGCCACCTCACTCGCTCGTGCATGCCACCATCCCACCCTCGTGATCCCATCAGCAGTGAGCAGAGTATACTAGTATGTAGTACATAGCTTGCAAATGTGTAGTGTTACCAAGAAATTGAATTGGTTTATTATGTCCTTTGTTTCACGTGTGATGAGCCGAAATTTGAGCCAATAAGTATCTATAATTTGGTACATGGGCATCTGAGGTACTACATTGCTCTACAGAAAGTACTGATCCCTGAGCTATGTAGGTTATGTACTAGGGGGAAGACTACAATAGCTACCATTGTAATATCGACTATGTTGTGCTACAGGAGGAAACCTTTTTTCCTGATGTTGACACGACGCCAGAGGCAGGAATGTCACTATCTGAGAGTGGACATCCGATTAGCTACGACAGTTGTCAGACGAAGGACCATCCTACGAGGGCTATGTCAATCAGCATCGCCAAGAGATATTGAATCGGTGGATGATTCGTCGGGGGGCGTGCAACAACTGTCGTGCGTGAACGTAGATGGTTGTTCTGGGTCAATTCGAAGGGGCCCATCAACGGAGAATCCCATCACTTGTTCGTTCGCGGCGATCTCCGTGGCTACACTTCTGAATCAGAAATTTGTTATAACGTGGTTAAAGGGCTGAGGAAACCTTCGACTTCGTTTACTCGAGCGTTTGCAACTCTGAAGGCTTGAAGTTCCTTCCAAACATTGTTAGAAATTGTCTGATAATGTTGTTAGTTTTCTCCCTTAGCATCCACTATGTTGTTACCTTGACTGAGCCAAAAACTGCGTTTCCGGTCCTGTACAGATCCTCTGCGCTCTCTCGGATCTGATTTCGCTTGGTAAAGTTAAACACGTTGGTGTTGTCTTGTTCGCACAGCAGCCTTTCCAGTTCTGCTCTCATGCTTCAATCCATTGGTTAGTCACTGAAGAACACATACGGAAACCGAGGCACTCACAAATGATGTTGCCATTCAAGGTTATCGAAACCATCCGGATAATCACATTGGAGCTCTCCCACTATGTTGCGAACTCTGAGGAGTTCATCCGATGTCATTCGGAGTAATAGGAAACCGTCGCTCAACGATCCCTCCTTGGGCTCCGACCTGACGAACCGGTTGGTGATCTTGAATTTGCCTGCTGAACCGAGCCCACCAGGGAAAAAAACGTTGAGTCGGTTTCGTGAGGACATGACAATGGGGTGATGGTATCTTAAGGGCGTGCATATCCATATCTCGTTTTAAGTAAGGACTGCGTGGAAAAGAACCATTAATCGAATGGAAGAACAACTGAGATCTGAACAACGATTTGGGAGTTTACTTCCGCTCAAGTTAATAACTCCGCGAAGATTATGGGTGCTTGGGGGTCCACACCTGTCCATACTTGGGTATGTTTACTTCAACACGAGGTTGGCAACCAACCGGACCATGGAGGGACACTTGGGCCAAGAACATGGACAAGACAGAGCTCAGTCTGAGCCCCAAGAGCCCGGTGAGGTTCAACAACCCCACCCCGACATTTCCCCTTTTGAGGCGTGGTGGTACCATCGTTATGAATGGTTCAAGGAGCGTGGATATCTTCTACGATCGCGGTATTCGCCGGGTTGGAGTCCTTCGTGGATTGGAACCAATAAAAGTAGATGGAAGTGCGCGGATGGCTATCCATCCATGGTAAGCTTTCCGTAACTCCGGGCTGTCAACGCTCGATTCACAGAAAGTATAGTATGCAGCCCGACTACTCGATGCTACACGTCTCGCAGACGGGGTGCATGTTGTGCTGAAACGGGTTAACAGATCCGTCCATCCGTTTGAAGTCGAGATTGCTCAATTCTTCTCCTCCGAGCGACTGATTGGCTCGAGTGACAACTATTGCGTCCAAATCTACGAAGTACTCCACGCCGTTCCCGCAGACGAGGAGATCGATATAATTGTTATGCCACTTCTATTACACTACCTTCAACCTCCGTTTGATACAATCGGAGAAGCTGTGGAATGTTCTCGTCAATTATTCGAGGTGGGCAAGTTTTCTTCATCACCGTCATCCGCTAAATTTCGGTAGGGTCTTTTATTCATGCATAAACATCGTGTTGCCCATCGGTGCGTGTTATTTGACGGACGTGCCTCGTTACTAATCCTTAGTATCCTTAACAGAGATTGCACGTCTCACAATGTTATGGTAGACCCAACTCACATCGCCATCGATCAATTCCACCCTCTCGACCCAGTGAAGACGCGAGACTACTCAGGCCGTGCGCGGTTCAAAACTCGGACTGAAGGTCACCCAAGATATATGTTCATCGATTTCGGGTTATCACGTCGCTACGACCCCTCGGTGTTAGAACCCAGAGAACTACCGATTGTGGGGGGAGATAAGGAAGTTCCAGAGTTCTTGAAATCCGACGAACCCTGTGATCCGTTCCCTACAGACGTCTTCTACATCGGGAATATGATTAGGAAGGATTTCCTCGAGGTGAGCATTGATGCACCCGTGTGACTTCGCTAAGCAACTCTTCCAGACCATGAAGGGACTTGACTTCATGCGGCCTCTGATAACTGATATGGTGCAGGAAGACCCATCGAAACGTCCGACGATGCAGCAGGTTACGGATCGATTTCAAGCGATTCGAGCTGGCCTCGACACACGGAAGTTACGTTCGAGTGTTGTTAAGAAGACAGGGGAGAGTCTGCTCGGTGGTATCATCCACAGTGTCTCGCACTGGATGCGACAAATTAGGTTCATGATTATGGGTCTTCCTGCTGTACCGACGCCCTCATCGTGATTTTCTCCACGTTCTGGGTCCGTTGCGCGTTTTCCAGTTGTCTTGTTCTGCTAAAATTGTTGCAACTCCGAGTCATTGCAATTACGTTTGATTCCAGCTGTCCAATGGTCAGGAAAGCAGTCTGAACTACTTACGAATAGATCCTTTCTGCCACCCCTCATCGATCATCATGGGATTCGATACTTCTTCAGGACCCCTGGACCCGCGCCCACTGAGCCAAACACAATCATTTCGAGGGTTACAATTTCACAGTGGCCTTGTCCAACTTGTGGTCGCAACAGTACCTTGGTAATGCCCCGAACTTCGAAGTCCATTGTGTGATGCAGTGCCCTATCCCGATAGGTAGTACACCGTCAACCTGCTGTGTCGGCGCGTTAATCCCGCTTCCGATCCACAATTTGCAACTTTGATTACTGTAACGAATCATATCACGCGGCCGCCGAACCTAGCTGTCAAAGCTAGGTCTCGTCTTACTCAGCAGACCAGATAGCAGTATATAAAGATCCTGTCTGTGACTTCGTATCCCCAGTCAATCTACCAGTGCTTTACCCTGTCTGTGTAGAGTTGGCTCTTCGTGCGACTTCACTTCCTCTTTGGTAGCTGAAGTTACATCTTTTTTGACATCACAAAGTCACTTTCTTAGAACTCTTCTCTTACTTTTAACCTCTTCGTCGATAATCGATTGACCTAACGGCTAAGGCCCACCTGGAACGTCTCTCGATCTATCGACTTCTACCAAAATCTCAAAACAGTTCTCTATCGAACAAAAAACCCAACTACCTCGATCTTCGACATGTCCAGATACAACCTGCGCCCCCGCACTATCGCACTCACCGTGAACCCGAGACGTCGGGCGAACAGTGAGTCCTCTCCATTGGCAACCCTTCCTTCTACTCCTCCAGAACTCGGACTCCCAAGTCCTCGAGTCGGGGAAGGGCTGGCCGACGCGTCGCGATCGTATCGCGATGTCGTCGCTGCCGGAACGCAACCCCACCTTTATCGGTGGATGGTAGCGAGTACGGTGCGGGCATTCCAGTTGCTTTGGCGACCATGTCTGTAGATCCAAATGAGAACAACTTTGTTACCCCTACACGTGTGATACCTGGAGGATTCCAGACGAGCCCTGTACCTGATGGTCAGGGAGAGTGGTCGGTAGTTCAGCGCCCAAGACAGCGCACTACCGCCGCTAGCGTATCGGATAACGAACGCGTCGTTTCGTCGCCGACGTCGACCGTTCGAAGGGCTGAAAAAACATCAGCAAGACTGTAAAAAGTCTGAAATGACTTGACTGGGTGACTAGATGACTGGATGACTGAGACTACTGAGGTTACTGGAGCACTGACTCACTGGACTACTGGATGACTGAGACTATTGGATGACTGGAACACTTGGTTACTGGATGACTGAGACTACTGGATGCCTGGGGCACTTGGCTACTGGCTCACTTGTCTGACTGGCTCCAGTCAGACAAGTAAGCTCCAGTCATTTCAGACTTTTTACAGTCTTGCTGATGAAGCCTGAGTGCCGATGATCAACGCCGGATGGCTAAGCGTAGCCAGGCCGAGGCATCCGCTCGCGACGCAAACAGCGAAAGTACGTCGGTGTCTGACGACGAGGTCGTCGACAAAGGCAAAGGAGCGGACCCTCGAAATTGGGGTCAGCTCAACGTCGATCAAGAAGAAATAGACCTTGATTGTCAACGTGCCGAGCTGAATCATTGGGCACGACAAGGAGAGGCGGGGCCCTCTTTATCCGTACCGATCGATGAGCACCCTGAATCGTCGGATGAGGACGAAGGATCGTTCGTCGCCACTGAACCTCAAGAAAAACACCGCTCGAAGCGAGACAAACGCCGTGAATCGCGATATCGGCGTAGAAAGGAGGATGGGCCCTCGGCTCGAGGACGACAACCGCTCGAGGCCAGCACCCCTAATCCTATTAAAAAGTTGATCAGTACTGCGATCAGCATGAAAGGAAGGAAGCCCAGGACGTCTACCGTCCGGGTAATTGAGCCCTCGCAGCAGATCGCACCTGATAGTTACCTAGGTCGAGCGCTTGGTCGAATCCAGCCTACTAAACCGAACCGGAGCTGTTCAAGCCGAAAGGCGAAGCAACGAGACGATCCTTCTGATTCGTCAGATTCGAGCGATGAGAGTAGCGATTCAGATGGGTCCGCTTCATCGTCGAATGACGATCAGTCCTCGTCGTCGAGCTCGTCTACTATCTCGTCAGGTGACAACCGGCGACGTCGAGGACATCGATCCCATAAGCGTCGTAAGCACAATGGAACCGGTCATAGGAAAGCCCCCCGGCAAAGGTCGAGGGGGTCGGGCTACGGGAGACTGAAACCTATCCCACCCAACAAATATAACGGAGCTCCGGACTCGAGAGCATTCCATCGATTCGTGACGGAAGGGACCGCCTACGTTCAGACTGGACAAGTGCGGCGACGGGATCAAGTCTTCGTACTGTCTCATTCGTTGACTGAGAAAGCACATGAATTCTATATTCAAGAAGTAGCCGGAAACCCGCATGCTTGGCGTCTAGGGGATTTCTTCCTCGAGATGTTCAATCACTGCTTCCCCATTGACTTTCGCACTAAACAACGAGAAAAGTTGAAACGCACATTCCAGAACGAGCGATCGGTTCGAGAATACATTTCCAATCTGACCGAACTTTGGAATCTAATTGGTGATGTTAGCGAACGAGACCAAGTGATGAAGCTATGGTTCGGGTTTGCTACTTACATTCAGAGCGAATTGTGGAAGGACCGACTCAACCCAGAGAAATCTTCCCTTCGGGAAGTCATCGCGGCGGCGGAAGTGATTGAGATTGCTCACTCGGTCACCGCTGGACGGTCAGAGCACCGCGACAAACGCCGAAACCGCCATGGCGGTGACACAGCGATTCCTGAAGTCGCGGTTAGCCAGGTGAAGGAAAATAGTCACCATGATCGCCGGACTAACCCTAAGACGAGGGGACAACGCCCAACTCGAGGAGGATTCAGAGGACGTCGGAATGAGGGTCGACCTCACACTACCCACAACCCGCGTGGAGCGAGGCCTGGGACTCGGGTCAGTGATCAATTCCCTTTGAGTAAAGAGGAACACGACCGGCGAGTCGCTGAGCGTCTATGCTTCAAATGTGGGGAACCTGGGCATGTCTCGAATGCTTGTCCTAAGGGAAGGACAGTCGCCGGGGGATCTTCTGCTAGGCCCCCAGGAGTGCCTTCTTACAGTATGTCCGTAGGGGATAGCATCGGGGCCCTGGAGGCGATGGTTGCAGCAACCGAGTCGATGGATACCTTGACTCTTAACTCGGTCCGAGTGGAGGAAGACACGGGGAGACCTGACTACATCTCAGAACCAGGAGTAATGGGAGAACCACTAGGCTTACGAGCTTGCGAAGTATTGTGGAAAAGCGCCCCATTTCCGGGTGACGATACCTCCAACCTCAACGTATACGCGCGCGATCGCTTCGTGGTGTCGCGATGTTCACCTATTCACCACGTAGTGAGCGATCACGCGAGGGGGAGAGATCAAGAATGGGCTACTGAAATCGAAACCAGGTTGCTGCTGAATCGGGATTTCCGAGTGGGAGATTGGTACGCCAAGCAGATGGTTCTGAAGGGATATGGTACTGAGGCTCAACGACGAGTCCGGCAGCGAGGATATCCTATGGCTGCGCCAGTGGCCCAACGAGTGGAGCGAATCTTGCGAGAGACCTATGATCCTGAATGGTCATATCGTAGTGATCGAGAATCTCGGTATGACTGTTCTACTATCGAAACTAGGAATGATTATTGGTTCCAAATCGAGGATAATCAGACTCACTTGACATTGGAGTTGCCCCTTCAATTGGCGCTGAGACCGCGCTTGAACGTCGCGGAATGGTATCGCGTTACCATCGAAAGACGGGACCGCGCGCTGCACCAAATCCTTTGGGAACTACACTCGGAGAGAGAGGTTCCCGAATGGTTCTACCAGCAGACTCAGGAACGACAAAGAGATCACAATCAAGTCGACCACGTACTATTGAGTGTGGCACAGATTCCGAGGAATACATACCCAGCGCTGGAACGCAACTCGTCCGCGACGAAAGATTTCAAACGACTTATTCCTAAGCCAGTCGTGGTAATGGTTCGGGTCAATGACCGCCCCGCCCGAGCGTTACTAGATACTGGTTCACTAGCTGACTTTATGTCGTCAACCTTGGCGGAGCAGATCAAAGTAAAGCGAATGGAGTTAGCGAAACCGCTTACAGTCCAACTAGCCGTTCAAGGGTCGAAGTCGAAAGTGAACTTCGGGACGAAGGCTCGTCTGGAGTACCAAGGCATCAATTGTGAACGATACTTTGATATTATCAACTTACAAAGTTATGACCTGATCCTGGGGACACCGTTCTTGTTTCAACACCAAGTAAGCGTCGGATTCAATGAATCGAGCGTGATCGTCGGTAGTTCAGCTCCCTTGCCCCTGAAAGGACCGCAAATTCAGGTGCTTGAATCGAGGGCAGCTGACTTACTGGATGACCGGATCGAGGAGGCTCGTCGACAACTGCATCAGGTTGCCCAGCCACTGTGCGCGAAAGCTAGTCAGACCGGGTTGCCTCCCCTACGAGCCATGAATCATACCATACCACTAATCGACGAAAGTCGCATCTACCCTTGGAGGCCCTGTCGTTGTCCAGAGGCGTTGAGACCCCAGTGGGTAGAAAAGAGGAACGCTTACCTAGCGTCTGGCCGCTGGAAAGTAACCAGTATAGGCAATACGGTGCCCATGTTGTTGATCAAGAAACCAGGGACAGATAAGCTGAGAACGGTAGTTGACCTTCGCGAACGCAATAAGAATACTCGCAAGCTGTCCGCCCCCTTGCCGGACATTGACGGAATCTTGAGGCGGGCATGCACTGGGAAATACCGATCGATCATCGACGGACAGGATGCATACGAACAGATTCGTATCATTCCTGAGCATGTTGAGCGATCCGCAGTAACTACCCCTGACGGAAATCTGATTAGCACGGTTATCCAAATCGGGGATTGCAACGCGCCATCGACTTACCAAGCCTTGATGAATCACCTGTTCGGGGAGTATATTGGGCGTTGGATGGACGTATACCTGGACGATATCATCGTATACTCGAAGACCCTGGACGAACATGTTCAACACGTTAAGATCGTCCTTGAAATCCTGAAACGGGAAAGACTTTACCTGAGTGAAAATAAACTTCAGTTTCTTTGCAAGGAACTGAAAGTGCTGGGACGGATCATCGACGATTCCGGCATCAGGATGGACCCTGCAAAAGTGGATCGCGTTCTGAACTGGAAAGTACCTACTAACCGCGACTTGCTTCGCGGATTCATCGGGAGTGCAGGATACCTGGCTGACGACATTTATCGAGTGCGAGTTCCACTCGGAGTCCTGTCAGCGGTAACGGGAGATGCTACCCCGTTTCGCTGGACCGACACCGAACTGAGAGCGTTTGAAGAAGTTAAACAATACGTTCAGAACTGTGCCACTCACAGTCGGGTCCCTATCAACTACGGAAAGGAGGCTTCTCCCATTTGGCTGATGACTGACGCTTGCTACAATGGCATTGCGGCGGTCGTTGCGCAAGGGGCAGATTGGAAAACAGCTAAGATTGCTGCATTTTTCAGCGCCAAATTGAATACTACTCAACAGAATTACCCAGTTCACGAGCAAGAGATGCTCGCCGGGGTAGAGGGGATGCTGCGCCATCGAGATATCTTGCAGGGGGCAAGATTTACTTGGCTAACAGACCATAAAGGACTGATCCACCTGTATAACCAGAAGAACCTGTCAGGACGACAGGCGAGGTGGATAGAAAAAATCGGAGAATTTGACTTCGAGATTCAGTACTTACCTGGCGTGGAGAATATCCTGCCTGATGCTCTATCGCGCCTGTACTCGAACGATGCGAGAGGGACAGTGCGCTCTTCGTCAGAATATGTACATCTCGCCGAGGAGGGCATGAACGTACGCCTGGCGGGCTTGATGACCATGCCTGTACTCGTGGGAGACGAGGCGAAGGGAATTGGTCTTCGTCGTAGCACGCGAGTAGCCAGTAAAGAGCGGAGAGCTCTGGGCGACGTTGACACTAGTAGGGCGGGGACGAGCAGGACGACTGCGAAACCACCCGTGAAGGCGGCAGCGAAAGCACCTGCGCTGCCTGGGGGTCAGAGCATTGCAGGAGGCTCGAAGCCAACGACTACTATTCGCGGCTCTAGGCCGTCGCGGAGCGAAAAATTGGCTGGCTCGAAGCCAGAGGGGGAGTCACGAAAGGCGCCAGTGGCGCCAGCCGAGACGGGAAGGCCAGAGACGAGCGCCGAGTTCGCTCGTCGGGTGCGAAACAGGTTCGTTCTTCGGGGACCACGAGAACGACCGGAGGGGGGAATGTCGGGAAAGGAGACAGAGAACCCTTCTACTCGGACTACTCAGCTGAATGAATATGCAGCAGATGGAACGGAGCCTGACTTACCTCTGATGTTTCTCGATCATGATAACGTTCTGGGGAAGATTAAGGGCCGTTATAGCGAGGACTCCTTCTTTCGCATAATCGTTGAGGATCCCACTCAATTCCGTAACTTCGAAGAACGAGATGGATATTTCCGACTTAGGACGGGAGGGCGCGTGGTCATATGCGTCCCGGACGTCAGCATCGAAGGACGAAAGGCTAGGGAGTTAATTATCTCCCAGGCACATTCATTATTGGCTCACCTCGGAACTGCGCGGACACTGGCATACCTCCGAGATTCCGTTTGGTGGAAAGATATGGTGAAGGATGTGCAGCGCTATTGCGAAACTTGCCAGACATGCAAGAGGAGTAAACCTTCGAATCAGAAGCCGTATGGCTTGCTAAACCCCTTGGCGGTGCCTACACGACCATGGGAATCCATTGGTATTGACTTCGTGGGACCGTTACCTCTATCAAAGAACAGGGACGGCGAGTTCGATTCAATCACCGTCGTTATCGACCTGTTGACCGGAATGGTTCACTTGGTGCCAAGCCGAGTAAATTACTCCGCGCGAGACGTGGCCGAGCTGATCTTCGCGGAGGTATACAAGCACCATGGGTTACCTAAGAACATAGTTAGTGATCGAGATGTGCTGTTTACCAGCGCGTTTTGGACTCACCTATGCTCGCTAGTTGGGACTTCTCCTAGAATGTCGAGCGCATATCACCCCCAGTCGGACGGATCCACCGAGCGGGCTAATCGGACTGTCGGGCAAATGCTCCGAGCATGCATATCACCTAATCAGAAAGATTGGGTTAGCCGAATACCAGCGATCGAGTTCGCCATCAATATTGCCAGGTCTGAATCCACAGGATATTCCCCGTTCTTCCTGAACACTGGGAGACAGCCTCGCACGTTCGTCTGGAACGATGCCTCTACGACCGAGTATCCCAGTGTGCGAGCTTTCGCGCAACGCATGAAACAAGCGATCATGGCCGCGCACGATGCTATTCTCGAAGCGAGGGTGAAACAGACTAGACAAGCTAATAAACGTCGTCAAATTAGTCCCTTCAGATCGGGAGATCTTGCTTACGTATCAACAAAGAATATGTCGTTACCGAAGGGACACGCTCGGAAGCTGATCCCGAAATACATTGGTCCCTACAAAATTATTGAGGACTTTAGAAACAATTCGTATAAGCTAGACTTACCGGCTCGATTAAAGCAGCGGGGGATTCACCCCGTTTTCCACTCGTCCGTGTTGAGGATCCACGAGCCCAATGACGATCGATTGTTCCCGGGACGCCTTGAAGACCAAGTCGCGGATTTCGGAGAGCTTGGGCCTGAGTGGACTATTGACCGTATATTGAGACACGAAGGGACAGGTGTAGACGCCTTGTTCCAGGTGAAGTGGACCTCCGGCGATGAGACATGGCTGCCGCTGTACCAGATAGACCACCTAGATTGTTTATCCGAATATTTGCAGCTCATGGGAGTGAGACAGATCGAGGACCTTCCTCGCGGCGCGGGCCGCCCGCCCGCAGACGACCCTCAGGTATATAATGCCGGATGCCATATCCATTGCCAACCCCACCGAGTCACATCGTGCCCACAATCTCCTGTCATGCCACGTCACTTCTCGTCTCGTCGTATCAACACTCACCAGTCTTCCCCTCATGCGAAGCATGTATTGAGAGGGTTTACCGCCGTTGGAGACGATTTCATCGTGGACGACGACATCGCCGGCGCGAAGCGCTACATCACCAAGGATCAGTTGCTCAAATGCATCCAGCACAGCGCTGCGATCCGCAACCGCAACCCGGCCGATCCCTTTCCTGTCGAGCCGCTAGGCTACCTCAATATTTCCCATGCCTTCAACGCTGAGGGTCACCCCGCGTATCGATTCTCTACGATCGACGCAGACGGTCATCGTCACTTCCGCGGAAAAGGAGAGCCTCACCCTTCTGCGTTCTGGGACCAGGTTCCCGAAGCAAGCGCTGACACTAGCGAGCGTCGTACTCTCGACGCCCTAGGACGGCACTTCGTTAATCAGCAGTTAAAATGGGATCGCCAGCGCGAACAGCGCGACGCTGAGAAGGCTAAGCAGCGCGCCAGGAAGGCGATGGGATGGGAAGCTGGGGAAGGAGGACGTTCGAAGAAGACTAATGGGAGTCAGCAGAGGAGAGGAAGAGGAGGCCGAAACAGGAAGGAACTTACGGCCGATGAACAGGAGGGCAGCTCCAGCGGGCAACGCATCGACGTCGTCGATTGGAACATGGAGGTGGACGACTACCACATCGCCGAGCTCTTCGCTGAGCCTAAGTCGTCGACCACGCCCTGTCGTGCAGGCGGAGCGACTCAGCAAGCGGCCTCGAGGACCCAGGACTTCATTAAGGGCAACCAGCCAGGTAGCGCTAACCGGTCGGCTAATTACACTGCCACCGGGACTATCGCCGCGTTGCCTGATCTCGACCCATCGCCTACTTCTCCTGTCCACAGCGTCTCTGCAGCACATGTCGACATCGTCGACTTTGGCGACCTCGCTCAATACCTTAGCGATGCTCCTCCCATCACTCTTCCGTCTACGCCTGTCCCCGTGACCCCTACCACGATCAACACTACTACCACTACCCATGTCCGTCCTTCGGACGACGAGGTATTCGGGGACGCCGTCTTAGTCAATCATGGACCAGATGGCATTGAAACAGCTGAAGAAGAATCCTTCGACCTAGTCGACTTCGGGACGGAGGGTCTCGGAGAGAGCGAAGGGTCGGGTGACGTCGAAGACGTCGGAACCAACTAAAACGAGCTTGGACGCTCGCTGGAGGGGGGGATGTAACGAATCATATCACGCGGCCGCCGAACCTAGCTGTCAAAGCTAGGTCTCGTCTTACTCAGCAGACCAGATAGCAGTATATAAAGATCCTGTCTGTGACTTCGTATCCCCAGTCAATCTACCAGTGCTTTACCCTGTCTGTGTAGAGTTGGCTCTTCGTGCGACTTCACTTCCTCTTTGGTAGCTGAAGTTACAATTACCTCCAGCTGGGGCCGCGGAGGTCGAAAACGGCAAGGATTGTTGTGTACCAATTGTGTACCGTAATTCTCCCGAATGAATTGAAGGTTGCCCACTGACAACTTGAAGTTGGCGCCTTCGATGATTAGGAACCACGTCTTGCGAGTCCTTCCCAAGGGGCTGCCTACGGACTACTATACTACTATAGTATTTGCCTTGGCAAGACAGCCGGGCGACGTATTGATGTAGTTTCCCCTAGGCAGATCAAACAGTCGGGATGAAGAGTCAAGACAGTCGTTCGTCCTCCAGTACTGGTTGTCAACCCTGATCGAGTCAATGATCCATGGCCAGGTTTTTTATTGTCACCTCAACGCTCATGCACACAAAGCTAGCCTCGTTCCGTCAAGTTCCACGCACATTTTTGTTCTTGTCTCCGATATAATGATCGAATTCGAATGGGGTAAGCACGCGGATTGATGGGGCTTTCCATACAGTAATGGAGGCTACGAGCCCGGAAGTATTTGACAACAATTGTCGAGAGACAATACATTTGGTGGGGGCATGTAGGTCCTTGGTGTGAATGTGCACCCTCACCGCTTCACAGCAAGTTGGTAACGCTGCTCTCAACCCAGGCGATTCCGCCTAGCAACAAGCCATAGACTCGAGCATAAATGGCGTCACTTAGGAGTGATTCAGCATCCATTTTTCTTCCTATATTTCAATCTTCCCGCCATGTCTTATGCTTCAGCTGATTACTTCGTCCAAGCTAAACAGCGTTTGAGAGAGGTTCTGAGGCAGCTTGACGCCAACCAGAATGAACATGATCAGAAGCTCAGATTGAACACAGAGGCCGTGCTCAGGTACATGGATCAGGAGAACAGGTATGTCATGTGGCGGTTACGAGGACATTGGTACAAAAACAGATCACGACTGACGACCGCAATAGTCTTTCGGAATTGATCAAGGCCCAAGAACCGAAGGATCCTTCGCGCCTTTTCAACTGGATTTCGGGGACAAATCCCGGCCAGGATCTACGCAACGACGCTGACATTCTCTTGAAATCTGTCAAAGTCAGTCCATAAGTTTACCCTCGTGCTACCTTGGTCCTAACCCCTGTTCGTTCAGTCTGACATCACGAGGGTTGTCATCAGAGCCAAACTCGCTGAGGGCGTGAATAATTCCCTACAGGTTACTGGGACGGGGCAGAGCCCTATTACCAATACAATGAATACAACGACTCTTGAAACGGATCTCTCGCGATCAAACTCTAAGGCGCACACCTCGACCGGTAAGCACTATGGGTCTTCTGGTCTTCTCACTGCCGACCTTGGCTTTGTTCCAGTCACAGGGAGTAGACGAACATCTCCCTTACCAAGTCGTCCATTGACCCCGGAATCGATGCGATTAAGGACATCGTCCATGAGCGCCGATCTCGTAGACGACGCGTCGCACGCCGAGGGGAAATCCTCGTGGACTGATAATGTACCCATGTCTCGTGGTATGTGTAACTTTTTATCTCGTTGCATACTTGCACTGATCTTCGGTTCAGAGCATTCCAGTGACCAAAGCAGTAAGTCTGCTGGGCACCACAAGTCTTCAAGGAGACCTTCTCCTCCAACACCAAGGACCCGTTCGACCAAACCAAAGATCCCCAAGGCCGACGGTGAGCTTGATTGTTTCCCCTCAGAAGTATGCTGACCCTGATATCAGCAGCGCTTGATGATCAAACAATGGACGCTCCTGAACAGCGCCAGTCTCCCCGAAAGGCTCCGTCACCACTCCCGCAGATTGCAACCGAGCGGTCGATACAGTCAACAGCTGCTCGTACCGTGCAAACTCACGCTAGTAGTGAATATTTATCCCCGCAATCTGCAGCTTCCCGCATGTCCCGCGGTCTGTCTAGTTATTATTTTCGCTTCGCGTCCCACTGAGTTACCATTCTAGAACCTTCAAGCGACCGGGAAAGAACCAGCTCTAGACACAGTGAAAGGTCCCGGAGGAGTGTTGATTTCCTGCCAGTGGAGGGTGCAGACAACATGAGGGCATCTTCATCTCGCCGCTCTACCGATGCCCTTCACGGTCCAGTGTCTCACTATTTGAACGTCCATGGCCTTCAGGCTTCCAAGTCGATTGGTATGACGATCAACAACGGTGGGCAAGGTAACACCGGTAGCGGTATGTCCTTGCTACAAGCTCGTTTTCTGCCATGGTCTGACCGTAAATATCTGGGACGCATGGGTAGCCATCAACTTTATGGGATATCCGCCGGATTCATTGGGTCCAACCATGCCAAGGGAACCCACCTTCCCGCAGGCGTGAATGGCATCTGAATGTTAATATCAGTTCTCAGACTCTCCCGTATTACTACTATTGCTGCTCCTCATGTGATTGTCTCTCACGAATTGGATGTCAAGATGGAACAACCATCCTGTGCCGCTGTAAATACAAGATAGCACCGAAGGTCGAGGCATGGTACCTGGTACGTGAATGGCAGGCAACGCCTGGAGAAACACCATGATTTCGATCGTCTGGACACGCTGGTACCGTCATTCACGCCGCCTTCCCCAGCGAATCTCGGATAGTCTACCCCACCATCACTCAGGCCGACAATGAATAGAAAAGGGACAAATCATTCGTACGAGCGAGAGAACGAAAATTGTACACGCGCATGCTACAGATGTATATGATGCGGAGGCGGACTAGGAAAACGTGATGAGGAACGAGACGATGGACAAGCCAAGAAAACAAGCGAAAAAAAAGAAATATTCAACGCGAGATGTGCACATCGTTGATCTTCGACCCCTGGGACCTAGTCTCCTGTGGGCAGCCCCTGAGCTAGTGGGAAGACAATTGTTCTTACTCTCGTGGAACCCGGACCGGCAGCCCATCGCATCCCATGTAGATTTAGTGTAAGCCTAATATTCCCCACTGGTCATAAACGAAGAAAACACCCCATACAATGAATGTCCTGTAGTTTCCTCCGAATCCGAATTCCCGAGTCACGTCAAGCAACAGACAACGGCCCACCAGTCTGCGACCCTTTCCGAAGCCACTCCTCCTCAAAGGCTGGAACACACGTGTCTATACCCTCCCTACAAGCTTTGCGCTCCATCCACGCGAGCGCCTTCTGAGCCGTAAGTCGCTCGGATGGCTCCGGTTTCCAAAGATTCTGGATAAACTCCCACATCTCGAGCAAGATTTGACCCTCTCGGAACGGCGGTAGTTTTTGAGACACAACTCTAGCCGGAATCAATTCTGGACTAACGCCATGGAAGGGGTGGTTACCAGTGTAGGTCTACACAACATTCGATGAAACCTGTCATCCCAAGACGGTCGCGAGTTACTTACTGCGTAGATCGTACAGCCCAAAGAGTACATGTTGCTCCATCGCTTGTTCACCTTGCGGTTATCCTCCTCAGTTTCTGCGTTGAAGATTTCTGGGGCCGTATAATTCCGTGTGCCGATCATCTTTTTTTTTTTTTTTTTTTTTTTTGAATCCATTATTGTCCCGTGTGGGGTAAGACTACCCTATGTAGGACAAATCTAATCTAGGTACTGGGGGGCACCCGTGCCCCCACCGCATCCCCAGTCGTGTGAATGCCCCAACGAGCGAGACCTGAGTCCCCCCGTCAGTCCTGTCGTTCACGCCGACAGTTTTAGACACACCGACCTTCCAATCAGCGGTTGTGCCTTTTGCTCCATAACGTTTGGGAGTGAAGTTGCTGACGAGGTTTTCTAAGTAACATGTACTCGGACCGCCGAGGCGACCGGGTACGGAGGGGAATAAGGGTGCGGCATGAAAGAAAATAAGGAGGGGGGAGTCGTGGTTGTGGGCGAGCAGGCTGTAGAGTAATAGAGGTTCCGTTGGTAACGAGGGCTTGTGGTACTTCGGTTTTGGCGATAAGAGGCTGCTTTTGCGAAACACTTCCAGACTCCCGTAACTCCCTGCCGACTTGTCCCTCAGAGCGTCAGGAAGACGAATCCCATCCGTCAACGAGTAAGTGAGTGTTTGGGTAGCTCGGATGCGTCATATTGTTCGACGTGTCTTGTCGCACCTGCGGGCGAGTTTCAGTCTGTCCGATGGGATACTACTCTGACATCACCGAGAGGGTCCTTAAATCGCCCGGTACTGTGGACGAAGCGCAGCAGATGAGGCACGGCGCCTGCGTTCGCGAGTAAGTGGGAGATTTGAAGTGACTTCTTTCTTAGCTTCGCGGCGAGTTTGTGTCGTTCTCTTTGGTGGTACGGACAAAGGAGGAGAAAGTGAAGTACAGTTTCGCGGACGCCGTGGCAATACGGACAATCTGGAGACGGGGATTTTGTCAGCCGGTGAAGGTGAGCATTGAGAGCAGCGTGGCCGGAACGTAGCCATATCAGTGCGCTGGTGTTTCTCTTTGCCAGCGTTGCCGCCATTTTCACGAAAGACCCTCTCAGCATCTTTCCGTCGATCTCCGTTTGCGCCCTATATCTTGGCGACTTGGACCATATCGCCTCCCATCGAGTAAGCTCCGTCTTCTTTTGCTGCAGCCGGAGTGCAGTGAGGCTAAGGGGTAGTGGTTTTTTGCGGAGGTAGGGTGGAACCTTCGGTCTCGGGCTCGACTTGCCGTGATTGGTCGCAGCTAACTTCGCTTCTTCATCGGCTTTTTCGTTGCCTTCTACATCCTTATGGCCCGCCACCCAACAGATTACGATGTCTGATCGTTTGCAGTTGTACTCTCGTTGAATTAAGCGGAGTGATCTAACAAATCGGTCGATCAGGTAGTGCCCGGACTTTGTTGCGAATACGTCACCAGATTTGATGGCAGCCTGATTGTCCACATATATGTGAACCGGGAACTCGAGGTCCGGCTCTGTGGTCAATAGGTGAGCTGCCATCATTAGGCCAACTGCTTCCGCTTCGTAGACGGTGTGTTCCTCATCCGTTCCGAGGTGGTACCTGATCGATCTCAGGTTTCTGTCCCCTTTGTAGAGTACTGCTGACGCTCCCACTCCTCCGTCAATCATGGAGCCATCTGTGTAGACCCTGAAGCGTGCGGTGTCCTCATTGTGTTCGGTGACAGATTGGTCCTTGGATTTTGCTATCCGGGTGATGAAGGGTGAGGTTGCATTGGGACGTCGACGGCACGCTCGAATAGGTTCAAGCTCCGTTGGGGTTACGTGGAAGGCATGCGTGAGGTGGTGTAGGGAGGAGCGGTGATGACGAACGTATGTTTTTGCCGCTCGGGTCACAAGTGGAGGCAGGGGGTGCGTGGACGGAAGAGATGCGAGTCGAGTGATGGCCCTGTGACATAGCGTTTGGATCCGTTGTGCTACCGGCATGAGCTTCGAGTGGGTTTCGAGTACGTCGTTGGCGGTTGAGCGCATTGCTCCAGTAATGGCAATCATTGCTACGCGTTGCACCCGGCCTAGCCGTTTAGATGGGCCGACTGATCCTCTGTTAGTGGTGATGGCATTGGTGTCGTGGTATAGTGGACGGAACCACAGATCAACTGCGTATAGCATCTTCGGGAGAGCTACTGAGGTGTACATTTGTCGCATCAGTGATAGAGGAATTCCACCAGAGGAGCGGGAGATTCGACGTAGCTGAAGCACGTAAGCAGTGCCTTTTCCTACAGCGTAGTTGACATGAGCGTTCCACCGTAGTTCGTCGTCAACTATGACCCCGAGGAACTTGTGGGACCGGGCTGGCGTGATTAGGGTGTCGCGGATTTTGAGTGGGGGGCGTTCCTTCGTTCGATTCATTGAGAAGTCCAATAAGGCGAATTTTGTAGTTTCGAACTTTGAGTTGTGATCGTTTGACCATTCGAATCCACCGCCTCGTCTTCCGAGCATATCCGCCAAGATTCGATGGGTTGTGACGAAATCCGGCCCCGAGGCGATAAAGGCAGTATCATCTACGAACGCCAGTGTGACCTCGTTCTTGCCTTTGGCCACCTCGACCAGGTCCGAGTTGTAAATGATGTAGAGTACCATCGACAGAGGGTCCCCCTGTTCTATTCCGTTCATGATGGGTATCCATTCCGAGAGGTATCCGTCGAAGTGAAGCCGTGTTCGCCTCCCCTGGAGCATGATCTCGGTGAATTTGACATATACCTCCGGTATTCGCCGCTTTCGCATGTTGTGTAGCAGTCGGTCCGTGACCGCGTTGGGAAAGGCGCCTTCTATATCCAGGAATAAGGCCGAGACTACGCGCCCTTTTCTCCATTCATTTTTGACCGTGGCTTCGAGTAGATGTAGAGAGTCGGTTGTTGATCTTCCGGGGCGTCCGCCGAAATGAGTAGAGGGGAGAAGCTGATGGTGTTCAATGAGGTAGGAGAGTTGGTCTGCTATCACCGCTGTGAGGATCTTCCCGGTCGTGTTTAAAAGGGCAATGGGGCGATAAGCCTTGGGGACTGTGTAGTCAGGGCGGCCTGGCTTGCGAAGTACAACGGTAGTGAATTCTTTCCAGGGATCATGATAAGTACGCAGGCGGATAACGGCACGGAATAGACGTAGCATTTGCGGGACCAGTGATCCCTGACAACGCTTGAACACGATGTTTCGGATACCATCTGGTCCCGGTGCTTTGAGCGCGCTTAGTTTGGATATGCATCTCTCGATTTGTTCGCCCGTAATAGGTATTGCGTCCGAGACGGCGTCGGGGTATAGAAAGTCCTCAGGTACAGTAGAAACGGCGGGAGGCGGGGGGAAGAAGGCTTTGGCTAGCACAGAGCTCTTCTCCTCGTTTGTCTCCGCAAGGGTGGGGACACCGTGTTTATCTTTGGTTTTAAGAGTGGGTATGCGAGATGGTCCTCCGTCGCTGGGCTCTGAGTTGAGGTATTTGTTCGCTATCCAGATCTCGTCGCTGTTCATGTTGTCCAGCCAGTCTAGCCAGTGTTGCTTCTTGGTGCGTTTTATTGCTTCCGCGTAGCGGTTGCGCGCGATCCGATGCCCCTCGTGGGATGGGTGGTCTTCGAGGGCCCTCATTTTGTATGAGAGGGCGGCCAGCCGTGACACCTCTTTCTTCATGTCGGTGAGGTCGCGGTTCCACCACCTCTTCGAGTGGGGACTTGGTTTTGATATGGGGACATGTAGTTGGATAGCTTTTTGAATAGCCGCGGTAACGCCGTTAGCCGTAGTCTGGAACTCTTCCTCAGTGACGATCGGGGAGTCAGTAGAATACGCAGCTAGTTCCCTCTGCAGCGTGGTGTTGAACTTCTTCCAATCTACGTCATTGAAGTTTTTGGTTTCGGGTAGTTTGACTCGTGCAGTGGGCATTTCCAGTACGGTGAGGATAGGGACGTGGTCAGTGCGGGCTCCTCGCGCTCTGGGTTCCGTGTAGCATTGCGTGATAAGCTCTGCCGCCGAGTCTGAGCTGAAAACGTTGTCGGGCCTCGTCCAGTTTTTGATTGCTAGCGCTTGAAGGGTAGGTATGCCCTTGGGGAGTAAAGAGATCATGCCGTATTCCGCTAATAGCATGATGAGGGGTTGAGCGGCGTCGAGATATCGAGGGGTGAGTAGATGTGAGTTTTGATCGTCTTCCCATAGGGGGTGGTGGCGGTTAAAGTCACCAATCCAGAACATATGATCGTTGTCCGTCCTGCGGACGTTTTGGATGTTCGCCTCGAGATATTGCTGTAGTGCGTCTAGCGAGTGGTCATGCTTGCAGTCATTATATATGTTAAAAATTACGCAGCTTCCGTGAGTCCCCTTCACTCGGATGGCCACCACATCCGGTGAGGGGAACGGCACTTGTGTCCATGCGTTCGTGTCCAGTTCCGTGGAGACTAACATGGCTGCGCGGTATTGTAGGTTACTCGATGCGTAACGTGGCGTTGGGTAGAGAACGTGGAACTTTCTATTAGATGTGGTGTTGCCCCACGAGTTGATATGAGGTTCTTGGAGCGCTAATATGTCCCAGTCACTGGGCGAGGTAGTATTAAGTAGAGCGTGTTGTGTAGTGAGAGATGCGTTCAAGTTCTGCTGCCATATACGTAGCGTTTTAATGGGATCGTGTTGTACGTTCATTGGGAGGGGGTGAAGAAGGCGGTGGTGTCGTCTTCGCGCGCCGGCGTCTTAGGTTGGGATGGGGGGAAAGGGAAAGGAGGGGATGACTGCCGTCGCGCTCTGTGGACGGGAATAGCATTCGCCGATGTTGCTATGTGCGGGGTGACCGCACAGCCAGTCGATGAGCCCCCTCGACCTCTGGGTCCACCTCGGAAGTCCAGGGTCGATTGACGTAGTGGTGGTGGCTTCTCCCTAACGGTACACGTCTGGTAGGGGATATTAGACTTCTGGTTGGCTGGGGCCGTAGGCTTTGGTGGGAGCATCACGTGGGTCCATTCTTCGTCAGTTGGGAAGTAGGGCATGGAGTTTTCTGGATAGCGTGCGTCCATCTCTGCGCATTTGATGATGAATGTCGGGCAGTGGGGGTCGTTACTGCCGTGACCATCGTTTTTGCAGTTCGCGCAGTGAAGTGATTGTTCCGTGCAGTTTTCTACTCTGTGACCTCCCGCGCACCCGGCACATGTGTCGCGGCTGTGTTTGCAGCTCTTCGCTATGTGGCCCCAGCCTTGGCACCGCATGCAGCGCAGTGGGTCCCTTTTCTCCTTCCGTGGGTGAAGCCTTTCTTTGCAGACGTATAAGCCGTCTCTGAGTAGGGTATTAGCTGCGGAAGGGACGTTGAAATGGAACATAGCGTGAGCGACGCGCTGGCCTTCTCTTCTCCTGTCCGCTTGCTTTATCCATTTAATCCATTCAATTGATCCTTCCTCTAGACCGTTTTCCATTTCTATGGCTCGGTGCCAGTTTGTATCGTGGACGGGTGATGACGTGGGGAGGAAGGGCACGACGAGTTGATAGCTGCGTCGCTTTATGGTCGCGGGGGTGGGGAGGTTCGTTAAGAAGCTCTTGCTGCTTTCTCCGCTTTGTAGCCATTTGGACGCTTGTGCCGTGTTGACCTCGACGATGAGGCCGCCGTTTCTCAGGCGCATGATCGATTTCACCTCTATCGCGGGTGAGTCCGGGTTATCCTTCGTTGTTGCATCAATGGCTTTCTGGATCTTGCTCGCGATGGACGTTGTTGTCTCTGTCTCGACGTGGAGCGATTGGCCCTCAGGTGGGTCGAGAAGGATTTGGCGATCACGGATATTTGCCCTGGCAATTGCGGTGGTTATAGGCGCATTGGAGTAGTTCTGCGTCGATTTTACGGCTGCGCTGTAGGATTTGGGTGTCCCGGGTTCGTGTATTGTAGCGGGGGTGAGCTTGTCTGCTGTGCTGTTTATGTTTTCGGTGGCTTGTAGGATAGAGGCGATTTGCGGGGAAATGGCGGCTACTACGTGATTGGTGATTTCCTTAGCGACGGAGTCCTTGATATGGGCGATTATTGCGTCTGCGGCTTGGGATGAGGCTTCGTCTTCTAGGACGAAGGCGACTGAACGAATGGCTTCTATCGCTGGTCTTGGGATCCCTTTTATCTGCATGATACATCTGGAAACGCCTCTGTCCTACATAGCATGCCCGATGCTACATAGGCAAACATAGTCACATGCCTGCTATGTAGCCCAATATAGCCATCCATCTACTACGCGCTACTAGCGGGACTACCCGGCCTTCATCTGCCATGAAGGCTTTCGACCTGCCAACACCACACCCTTCATCAATCTCGCCTAGAAATCATAGCCCGCCTAGCCATGTAGGCCATGCCGCCGCACTGGCAGGATCCCAGTGGCGACCCGGGCCGTGGGTTGCTACTATATGTTCGTCGGACTCGGCCGTGAAGACCAAACTGTCGAGCGGACTTCACGTGGTACTTCGTCTACACTTTCAAGTTTTTTCAAGTCCTCACAGTCCCACGTAGCGGCTTACTTCTACCATGAGCGGCTCCTCCACACACGGCCAAACCCGCTCCTATCCAGCTACACCTCTCTCCTCGCCAGGCTCAGCCTATGAAGTGTTCGAGTCGGACTTCTCGTCTCCCGATCGCCATGCCACGGGCTCGCCTCTTGACGACCACATCTCAGACATCCCAGTACCAAGCTCTGTCAGCCGTTCTCCTTCCAGCAGTGCTCTATGACCTGCAAATCATACTCACAAAACTTTTAGGTGCGATTTGCCCTCACGATATTCAATCAATCCGTGATATCCATCAGCAACCCATCACTCGATATTCCCCCGAACCTGATGCGCTGCCGCAGCCTGCACATCTTCGATCATGTAAGTCATCCCCATACTCTCTCCTATCAATCGGCTACATAGTCGTTTAGTGTGATCATCGCCATCTCTTTATTGCAGAGGCGTACGTTAGCGACCGTCGTGGTGATATCCCCATGTCATTCTGGCGAAGCCCTCCCGTTGTGATAGACACGTGGGGTTCAGGCGATCCCGATCCCCGCCCTTCTTGGTGCGACTATCAACTCAACATCGTCTTGCCTGAGAACTGTCTTGCCCACCACATCATCAAGAATTTCACGTTGCTGGCCTTCGAAGAAGTGCTCAATCATGCCAATGTACGTCTGATGCTCCGTTGTGAATCCCGCGCAAGACTGACCTTTTCACACAGCAAATCCCACTCATCCGATGGTGTGCCGCCGTCGATGTATGTACATGTCACCGCTGTGTAACTAACCTGCTAACTCTACTCACAGCGCTCCCTCCACCTCCAAGCGCTTCAGCGTGTTGTGCACCTCCGAGCACTTCAGACCATTCTGACAGATGATTAGTAGTATCCATGTCATGTTCCGTGTCGTCTAAATGCAATTGTGTCGTCCCAACTTGATTAAACTGAACATGTGTGTGTCTATGTAAGGATTGACGAAAAAGCGGTCGCATGCCATTGCTACATTAACTGTTGACCAGCCTGGGTCCTTCTCGTGTCCAAAATCTGGTATTAGATGGCAACTCCGTACAATGTTCTCGACAGGAATCACCTCTCCGTGTCGTTGGTGCATCCGTGACGACCGCGAAACCATGTACATCCCGCTATGTGGGTCCTTGGCCCTGAATGGCGTGAACCATTCGATGTATGCTAATGGCTGCTTGATGGTTGATTGGGCCGCAGCAGGATAATAATCGGGAATGGCGAAGATGGCGCAAATTTGTGCAATGCGAAGTCCTGAAGAGAGCATCGTTATCACACAAATACCGCCAGCGAGCGGTTAGGTCCACTTACCTTCGAGTGCTGTGCCCTCCGTGGCACGATTAGCTTCTGGTGAACGAACAAGGGCAAAGTCCAGGTGAGCAGGCTCTGCAGCACATCGCAAACGAGCTGGACGTGGGGGTGATGCTCGTACAACATTCATCAATTTGCTAGCTTGTGTCACTCCCGGGATTGCTGGGAGTTTGAAGACCAGCCGCGCGAAAAGGTTGAAGGTATCAAATGGCCGTGGAGTGAATGGGAGATGATGGGCTGCGAGGTAAGCTTGCAATGAGGAAAGGAACCGGGTGGCATGTTGGTCAGCAATTATTTTGCTTGCCGTAATATTACGAAGGTGAGGAGGATGGTGGCTCGGAACCTCCGATAACGTGATGCCTCGTGCTGCTGTGTTAGTCGCCCTTTGTGCGGCTACGGTCCCAACCACGACTGTCGTGTTGTCCACCTCGCTGCTCTCCCCAACTTCCTCCATCAACTCATCCGCTATCTCCTCACCCTCACGACCGTCTGCTCCACCAGCCGCCGCTTCCAACCCGCTCCTTGTTTTTTGTCGACACCAATCCAGAAACAAAGCATAACGGTCCACCGCCTCTTGGCGACGCAACCAAACGGTCATTTGAATGATGAAGTCCTTCTTGTTAGTTGCGCGGTAGGCCTCTTTCGCATAATCGATATGCAAGCGTTCGGGAGATTCTGTGTTGAAACCGTCCGCTGACCCGAAACGTTTGATTAGGTCGACGTAGTGTTGCATGGCATGAATCTTCGGAATATTGAAATGCGTCGACTGCCGCCCCCCAAGCTCGATGAAGATGTCTTTGGACTCGTGAAAGGTATTCAGGGATGCTTGGAGAGCTGAAAGGGTCTCAGTGGTATGGCACTGCAGGCTGGAGTAGTAGACGAAGTCGACGACCGCGCGTGCGGCTTTCGTGAGACGTGCATCCTGGCCACTCGCCACTAACCCAACGAATACTTTCTGCATCTCCTTATGCTCCTTGCCTGTCCACTGCGATACTGACGAGATTCCGTTTTTGAAGTGTCGAAGGCCTGGATGCGACGTCATCGCTTTGAACCGTGCATCCACCTCCTTCTCCCCAATAATGGTCGTGCACCATTTAACGAGGTGATCCTTGAATACACCCTTATGCAACTGATGAAGTAGGTCCGGTGTAAATGCCGTGAAGATGTCGCAATATGGCATAAACATCCAAAACGGAGGGTAGATGGCTCGCAAACCGAGTGTCTTGAACACTTCCTTCGTCGTCGGGGTGGATGCGGAATCTTCCACGTGGTGTTGGAGTAGGCGTATTGTTGCTGTTTGATCGCGTTTAGGTGCTGGCACATTATCCCCTCGAGCTGTAGGGCTGACCTCGCAGAGTGGACATCGGTTCTCCATACAACATGCGACGAGGCACTGCTCTGGGTAATCGGCCACATACGCGGCAAGGATTGGCCAGACATGTCTCACGACGGCATCAGCGCACGTCATGGTCAACCCCTGTTCTCCTGCCGTGGCAAGTGAGGTAAGCATCGTCTTCATGCAATAATGAAACAGTCGATATTTGATTACCGACTTTGCCTTGTCTGAGAAGCCGTCAAGATGCGCGATCGGGAGATATCCCAAGAGGACGGTCGCATGTGCTGATGCGCCCCGCCGGACGTCCTTCGCAATGTTCCCTATGGTTAGGTAAACAGGCCAAGCAGCTTTGTCGCCTCGAAACTGAGAGAGCTGCGTTTTGTCAGATGACAGTATCACAGGAACCACAGTAGCATTGTCTGGGAGGCGAGACTATAACCTTGCATCAGGCCTTTCAAACTATGTGATGGCAACGAGAACGAGGCATACCTGCATCTCCCACCACCAATCGGCAGTCCATGTTTCATCAACCACTCTACTCGTCCTGTCTGGACCAGTGTAAAGACGCTCGGGTGCGTACTTCATTGAGTCACGAAACATTGGGTTACCGAGGAGTTCGCGGATAGTTTCTACAGGGTCGCGATACCAGAGTTCCACGTCCTCGAGTTGGGGCATTCCTTCTTCGTCCATAAGGTCCCCCGTAAGTGTAATGCTTTCGCATTGCCAAGGTACACCGGGGGGGAGCTGATCCACGGCCCGCAGAAATTCAGTCTTGTTGCGGAACGATGGCTGCACCTTGCCTTGAATCTTGGCGAACAATGTCTTAGAGCGGTGCGCCATCAATGGGGTGGATGTTTTACTCACTGCATTCAGCTTTAGAAACTGTTCAGTCTGATTCTGACCAACATTTTTAATCAACCACTTCGCAAGTTGCCATTCGTTATCATCCGCAAATGGGCCCAACAACCCTCCCGTGGTATGGAGTAGGTGGTCACGTATATTTTCGAACGAAGTTGTGGCCTGACCTATGCCTGCACCAGCACCACGGCTCGCCGCAAAGGCCTCGCGGTAAACCTCACCATTCCACCTCTCTGTCTCGACATCATCAATGTCCTCCCCTCGTGCTTGATGATCTGTGCCACTGTCAGTGGCAGCAAGGGGATCGGGAGCATAGTCATCTATGTCTTCATTGTATACGAACTCAGGCGAGTGTGCCCGTTCGCTGCGATCATCTAGCTGGGCGGCGGGAGAGTCGGACACTGATGGCAGTCCGGCCAAAGGATTATTCTGAAAGTAATCTCGGCCTTTACGACAGGCTGGGGATTGTCCTTGGTGGTGTCGTACGGCAGTATGGTTGGCATATATGGCACCACAATATTGGCACTGGAACGAAGATCGACTTGGAGTCATAGTGGCACGAACTACATCAGCAAGACTGTAAAAAGTCTGAAATGACTGGAGCTTACTTGTCTGACTGGAGCCAGTCAGACAAGTGAGCCAGTAGCCAAGTGCCCCAGGCATCCAGTAGTCTCAGTCATCCAGTAACCAAGTGTTCCAGTCATCCAATAGTCTCAGTCATCCAATAGTCCAGTGAGTCAGTGCTCCAGTAACCTCAGTAGTCTCAGTCATCCAGTCATCCAGACACCAAGTCATTTCAGTAGTCCCAGTCATCCAGTCATCCAGTCACCAAGTCATTTCAGTAGTCCCAGTGGCCCAGTGGCCAAGTGCTCCAATCATCCAGTCATCTCAGTCACCCAGTGGTCTAGTTGTCCAGTCACCCAGTCAATTCAGTGTGGCAGTGCTCCAGTCATCCAGTCACCCAGTCAATTCAGTGTGGCAGTGCTCCAGTCATCCAGCCATCCAGTAATATCAGTAGCCCAGTAGCCCAGTTATCCAGTTATCCAGTAGCCTAGTAGTCCAATTGACAAGTGATTCCAGTAGTCCAGTAGCCCAGTTATTCAGTAATCCAGTAGCCTAGTAGCCCAATTGACAAGTGATTCCAGTAATCCAGTAATCCAGTAATCCAGTCACTCAGTGGTCCAGTAGTTCAGTTGGCAAGTGAATTCAGTGCTCCAGTAACTCAGTAATCCAGTAATCTAATAATCCAGTTATCTAGTAGCCCAGTTGACAAGTGATTCCAGTAGCCTAGTTATTCAGTATGACAGTCAGCCAGTCATCCAGTATACCGTTGGGCTCAGAAACCTAGTTACTCAGGAATCCAGAAACTCGAGTGTTCAAGAAGCCAATTATCTCAGAAGCCAAGTAATTCCAATCCTCGAGAAATCCCAAAGTCCTGGGAGGCCAATCCAGAATTCAATGTGCTAGTTTCAGACAAATATATATTTGTGTATCTAATACAATTATTTACAGGTGGTTACATGGCAAGACTCGGAGGCACTGAGTTTAGCAAAGGCGTAATCTATGAGCACGAATGGTCAATTGCACGGACATGCAAGACAATGATTGAATACTTACCAATGACAGGAACCACGGATACCAAGATGATATCAGCGGTGCCACTGGTCGTCGTCATCCAACTCCTCTTAAGCAACATAAGTGCACGAAGAGTGCGCATAGCACGATCCTCGACATCAGCCTGTGCTCAATCTCCTCAGTCTTAGTATCATCATCAAGCCCAATACACACAACAACATAGCCTTCGAGACATACTTGAGTTTGCTATAGTGGGGCAACAGTCAGCAGGTACGATATCACCAATCTTGAAGATCATCAGGATCAAGGTCCGCGGATTCGATCATAGAAGCAGGCGACATTGTGCTTACGTTCGTTTACCGGCATTGAGCACTTCATACAATACAAGGTGTCGATTTGTCGCGCGTGAGCGAAGCGCTAAAAGAAGAAAATGAGAGGAGGCATTTTTTGGCGAATGACGCGCTTACACTGGATCGGGCGACACCACGTCGGCAATGGAGGAGGAGTGATGAAATGTTGGCGACGTGGTTAGCCACCGAGAGGAGCAGCGATCCTCGTCTCGTCAGCGAGAGTGATCCTGTTGTTGAAGAAGGGCAATGGCCGAGTCGAAGATGGCAGGGCACTCACCGGCGTGAACGTGGAGCTCGTGGGTGTCAACGAGGTCGGTTTTTATTCCGGAAATGTAGGATGAGGAAAGCTCTCCAAGTGAAGGAAGTGACCGAGCTGGAATGATTCAGACTGTTGGGGAGTGCTGAGTTTTACTTACCGTGCCGAGGAGTGCTCTGGTGAAGGCGGGCTCATAGTTGACAGGATCCAGGAAGAAGTGGTACCGGTCACCGCGGCGGGCGAGAACGACGACACCGAGAACGTCAGTCGTGGTGGTTAGTGAGAGGTGTCACATACTTCGAGGAGTGGCTGGAAGTGAAGTGCGGCTACTGTCGGAGAAACCGATGGTGGAGTCGGCGAAGAAGGACGATACCGAGCAATCCTGCGAGTCTGGGTTGGTGGCGTTCTTCCTGCTCGAGCTTCAAGTTGGGACCGAACAACCCCGGCGACGAGAGCTGACGACGAGCAACGTTGTTGAGCGAGGAGCGAGGAGTTTTGCGCATGAAGATTATGTAAGCTCTTGGTAAGCTCACCGCACGTCAAACACGTCTAACTACGACTTTACTACAACCCAACCAAAACTCCAACGCTCGTGGTCACCACATCGAATAACTCTCTGAGGTCGCCCTTGTCCTCCCCGCTTCCAGAGAGTCCCTCAACTTGAAGACCAAGGAAGCCGTCGCCCTCCTCAAGAGTCTTAACGCCCACGCAGACGTTGTCAGGTTTCCAACTCTCGCAAGGTGCGCAACTGCAGTTACCGCCAATGCCGTGGTCCGCTCATCGTTTACAACGAGGGCAGTGCAAATATAATCAACCCCGACGTCACCCGCTTCATCAACAGTACAGAAACATTCACGCGTACAAAAGGTAAGGCCGGAGACTTGTACGATAAGGAGAAGGTTGACCTAAAGACGATCATGATAGCTGCTCCAGTGCGACGAGAACGGTTTGTCGCCAGAGGAGGCACAGCGCCACATCGAGTTGGTCGGCCCCAACAGGCTCAAGCAGGCAGAACAAAATATGTTCCCCAAGTGAGTCTTGTTGCCATCGTCTTGTCAAACGGCGACCGCTAACCCCCAGACTGACAGGATTTGTCAGAATCGTACTCCTGCTCTTCATCGACTCAACCATCAGTTTCTACGAAGATCGTAATGCCGGTCACACGCTCAAGGCTCTCATGGTCCGTGAGTCATGGACTTTCCTGCTCCCAAGGCCAAGGTCATGCGCAGCGCGTGTGCATTGTTGAAGGTGCCACCGGCGCTGCCCGTGCCAGTGGTGCCACTGACATCGTCTTGACTGAGCCTGGTCGCTCCACTATCGTTCACGCTACCCGCGGTTCCCGTATCATTTTCTAACGTACGTGCAACTACTCCATCTACGCCTGCGCTGAGACCATCTGTATCGTCGTCTGCTCCGCTATCTTGGCCTTTGCGTTCCGCTTCGACTTCCCTCCCTTCATGGTTCTGATCCTCGCCCTCTTGAACAATGGTATCATCATGACGCTCTATGTTGACTGTGTGTGAGCGCCCGTCTATTGCTCTCATGGTCGTGTTCTGTATTGCTCAGCTGATCTCGTCGATCATTGCCGCCTATGGTAACTGTAGTACCAGTCGTGCGCTGCTTCGATCCATGAGTCCATGTATTCTAACTGTGTTTCCTTCATTCGTTGTACATTAGAACTACCCTGTAAATAATTGTACTAGATAAACAAATATATAATTGTCCGAAAACTAGCCTGTTGTATTACTGAATATTGGCCTGATGGATGATTGATTTCGGGATTTTCTAAGCACTGGAGTCACTTGGCTTCTGGGATAATTGACTTCTCAAGTACTGGAGTTGCTGGATTACTGGCTGGCTGACATACTGAGTAACTAGGCTACTGGACTACTGGGCTACTAGATGACTGGATTATTAGATTACTGGATTACTGAGTTACTGGAGCACTGAATTCACTTGCCAACTGAACTACTGGACCACTGAGTAACTGGATTACTGGATTACTGGAATCACTTGTCAATTGGGCTACTAGGCTACTGGATTACTGAATAACTGGGCTACTGGACTACTGGAATCACTTGTCAATTGGACTACTAGGCTACTGGATAACTGGATAACTGGGCTACTGGGCTACTGATATTACTGGATGGCTGGATGACTGGAGCACTGCCACACTGAATTGACTGGGTGACTGGATGACTGAAGCACTGCCACACTGAATTGACTGGGTGACTGGATGACTGGAGCACTGCCACACTGAATTGACTGGATGACTGGACAAGAAATGACTTGGTGACTGGATGACTGGATGACTGGGACTACTGAAATGACTTGGTGTCTGGATGACTGGATGACTGAGACTACTGAGGTTACTGGAGCACTGACTCACTGGACTATTGGATGACTGAGACTATTGGATGACTGGAACACTTGGTTACTGGATGACTGAGACTACTGGATGCCTGGGGCACTTGGCTACTGGCTCACTTGTCTGACTGGCTCCAGTCAGACAAGTAAGCTCCAGTCATTTCAGACTTTTTACAGTCTTGCTGATGCTACCAGGCAGTAAGATGTGTTGTAGTAAGTCAAGGTAACGTTCAAACAAGTTTCTTCATTCACCATGCTGACCAAGATTTGTCAGGTTATCCAAGTGAAAATTTCCTGGCACCTCTGACCAGCCTCACGCTGCCAGATCATCGAAAACTCCTTCCTTCGTTTGGCGCTGGAGTTTGGGGATGGCAGGCCAGGGATCATCTAACGATCGCTTGCATTCAGCTGACTTTGCGCTCAATCAACCCGAGCATCTGGGTCGGGGCAGTCGTGTGTCCCGTCCTACGGAACGCATGCAAGCAATGCGTAAGTTGATTTCCTTTGATCCAGTCTTCTTTGCCAGTGCGCGGGCTAATATAAGGACACGCCTCACTTGCAGAGGCCGCGCGAACTGCAAGAGATGAGCGGCGCGGACAATATCCAGTCATCGGACCAAATTACTCACCGTCTCAAAACTGGAACATCATGGACTCGAATGTTGCTATTGGAATGGGTAGCTTGCAACAGTCTATGCCCTCCTATGGCAATTTTCACCAAACGCAGATCGCTAACCACAACGTGACTTTGTTACCCGGACGAGAGAACATGTTGGCAGCTGAGTCGCCACTAGTTGCACTCGATAACGGTCACGCTGGGCTGATTTCAAATGTCAGCCAAAAGGGGGCTTCTGCGAGAACCGCCGCCGATCTGCCACAGCCATCAGGACCGAGGCAGCTAGGCGTGCCTGTGGGTGGGCTCGAAGACACAGACTTGGATGCGACACCAACTTTTGATCAGACCCTGTCAACTGACGAGGCCTATCTTGGCGGTGCGAGCCATCTTCCTCAAGGAATGTCTATGGTAAGTGTACGTACATCTGCTAACAATTCTGAGTTAACTATGTCAACAGTTCACGTCTCGGCAGTTGGTAACACCACAGCGCGCTACATCCGTTCAAGTCAGAGGCCAGTCCGTCACCCCAATCGGGGGTATGACTCCGATGGGCCAAGCTATGGCTGTCACCAGTCATGCATTGGCCTCCATGAGTCCACGTCAGCCCATGCAAAGCTGGCAAAGCTCCGAGGCTCCTGGTCACGAACAGAGCTCTTTGTCTGTTCATCAAGCCGAGGGCCAGATCGACAGAGATCCGACTCGTTCGAGGAAGAAGGCTGATGGTGCCGTCAGAAGGGCAAATGAGGTGAGCCTTGGGCCTCGTGGCGTAGATTGACGAGCTGACTCGGGCCTGGTGTATGACGCCCGACATAGAATTCAGCTCCCAACTCCGATGGTGACGAAGAACGGGCGAGTAAAAAAACCAAAATTTCCAAAGGCCGTGAACGGAGTGCACGCAATCTTACAGCCGACAACCAGCATGTTCTCAAGATTGCCTATGCGCACTTCAAGTGTAAGATGGCCACCAGGAACGCTTTTCCTGATGTCACTGGAGTAATTGATGTATACATCACGGAGTCCCTCAGAGAGGCATTGAGGCAGACGACAATGAACGTGCAGTTGGGCGCTGTGGAGTATGGACTGGTAAGTGTCGATAATCATGGAGACTTTGGGCTAAATGTTCTCGTAGGTTAAGAGCCGTGTCTCGCAGTTATGGGGGCAGCTTAAGACTATCGCGCGCGATCACATGAAGGAGATCTATGGATTCGTCAGTCCTGATGATCTCGTAGGCGGTACTAGTCAGACTGCAGAAGATCTGGAGAAGCTTCGTCAAGAGAACCGTGCAAGAGTCGAGCGACTCAAGGACAAGTCAAGTTTCATATACATGGTCTGAAATCAAATCTTCCGTGGAGTCTTATTGACCATGTTGTAGGATCCTTCCAATCGAAACATTCCGAATTCGATGTGCAAGAATCGACTTATCAACAAAACGATCAACATCGTCTGGTTCAGCGATCTGCACGCGGACGGAGTGCGTTTTGCGCCATATTTCACGCCCTTCCACATGGAAACAGTCGCCTTTGTGCTGACCGCAGTAAGCCTCATTTGCTTCGGGTGTCGAGCGGCCTGTTCGTTGAACGTCTCACCTCCAGATCGAGTGTGCGATCGATGAATGGAGTACAGGGACACTCCGCAAAATCAATTTCGAAGGGAAACGGTATCATGCGGTATACGAGGAACACGTCAACTATCTCGACAATTGGAGGAAGTTCTCGGAGAGCCATGCGAATAGGACGGGGGGGCAGACCTTGCTAAGGAACTGCTCAAAGAGATTCTGCAGAAGGGCAGGTGCGTAGTTGGCTGCACGTCTGTCAAGGATACACGTCTGAGGCTCAACTGATGATTGTCATCTTGCTAGGGAACATGCCGGAGTGCCTGTGCAAGCGAGCGACTCGGAGGGCGGCGACAAGGTGGTGCGATTGGACGCGATGGACTTTCTAGCCAACCTCGGGCCTGTGTCGCAGACTCCGAGTCTGCCACAGCGTGAACAGCCTGTCTCTGGCAGCGGGAGCGGGGGTCTCGGGGTTCAAGTTGGAACATCACAGGTGCTGGGGGCTGGGCTGCTGGGTAGTGCCTCGGAGAGTCTCAGTAGGGTTGGGATGTCAGAGTGGGATGCAGGATTCGGAGACTCTGATCAGCTCTAGCAGGCTCGGATACGAGTAGAATGGTACAGCTTGAATGAACCGCATACTTAATTAAGGCCCGTGTACCTGGATCGGGGGATGA
>JBBPTG010000175.1:0-50931 GCA_038093975.1 Chalciporus piperatus
CATCGCGTCAAGAACGCTGTCACTAGTGTCTATTCTACTAGGGTGTTATCCCTGAACGTGTCTGGAATCCAAAACTCTTGCCACCCGCTGTCTGGAATCCAAATTCGTCGAGCTGTTTTCGCTCGTTGCTTTGCGCACACCGCTGCCAAGTGTATGAAATCCGAGTAGTCTGGAATCCAAATCGACAGAGCTGTTTTCGCTCATTGCTACTTGAATAGCATTGTCTAGGATCCAAACCCATTGAGCTGCTTTCGCTCATCGTTATCAATCCTCACTGCTGTCTCAAGCACTCGAAGTCTGGAATCGAATTCCATTGAGCTGTTGTCGCTCATCGCTCGAACAATCCCAAACCACTCGCCGTTTCGGTTATCTGTGAAGAAACCTACAGAAACCGTGAATTTTTTTTTACCGGGGGGATTGTCAAGATCACATGAAACTCCTACTTCCATCGAGTATCGAGAAGGCCGATCGGGCCAAAGAACCATAGAGTTCCTCTGTGGGTTCACCGTAGGGTTTGGTTCTCCGTAGGGTTTGTCTGGAATCCAAACCAAAGAGAGGAGGTAGTGGAATGGTAGTGACACGATGAAGTGTTGCGGGAATGCACACGAAGATGTGTTACCAATGAACACCAATGGAACGTGAAGTGACACAAGGAACACAAAGTGTTATGGCAATGACACAAGTGTTACGACAAGTGTTACGACAAGTGACACACTATGAACACGCTAGTGTGAAGAGTACAAGAGAGTACCAAGGGTACGAACAATAATGGTGTTAACCATAATCATTTTCTTCGCTCAAAATCTCTTTCTCTCGCCCAAATTCCAAGCTGCAGTCGCTTGAAGAACCCAAATCTCTACCGAGAACGCGCATTTCTGAGGATTTCACAATCTTCACGCTCATCACCACTCGCTTTAGCACTCGCTGCTGCAATTCTCATTGACACACTCGAGAAACGTGTTGATACAATCCAAGGAAACCTTTCTTACAAGGTTAGAACCTTACGCAATCACAAATCTGATTGGTCGGAACGCTCTACGCTTGAAGCTTCCATATCCCATGACGAACACAAGGTGAATTACATCGTTGATTCATGCTTACAAGGTCAAAACCTGAAATGCCTTGCGCATTGAAAGCTATGCGAAATCTGATCGCACGTGAAAACCAAGGTCTATTCTTGACATTGCACTGGATGCAATTAGAATTTCCCACGTCACACATCCGTTCACCCTGCGCTTACACAGCATGACTCAGAATTCTATTCGAGTCACAATTACAACTGCATGACAGTCGATCGAGTCAGACTGACGATGAAAATATCAATTGATTGGAAACCGTGCCGAGAACCGAAAAGGTATAAAGAGTGATGTTTTACGCTCTTGCTCTCCATTCACATCCATCATTGAAACAATCATCACAATGAACTCACACGCCTTCGCCGCTGTCGTTCGCAATGTCGTCGCTCGCAACTATCGCAATGCTCGCACTCGCAGATACGTTGTCATCATCACATGCTGTTTCGCATTTCAACTATCCCAATTCCGGATTCTGAGAATCCTACCACCCATCCCCATCATCATGATTCTCGATATCATCATCATCATCGCCGTTCATTGCACAATGTTCGTGCTGCTTCACAGGTTGATATCTTTGCAAGGTCTTGATCGTCTGGAATACGATCCATAGAGAGGAGGTAGTGTTACGAACGCTCAGTTCCTTATCCTAGTCTTTCCTACACTTACTACGTTTCTCTTTCACTTTTGCACTTAGTCGCTTTCTCTCCCTTTTCTGTTATCTTATCTTATCAAGATCACATCACGTGACCTGCTGACATCAGCTAGGTCTAGCCTTTCGCTTACGTAACGTGGCTGTGCGTGGCTGTGCATCTTCCCCACTGTCCATGACTCATACCGAGTCACCATGACTCAGACTCTTATTGACTCATTATGACTCACCGTGACTCATACTGACTCACGCTGACTCATCTCGCTTCCTAGTCATATACGCTATTGGCTGTTACTCGCCATGACTCATATCTAGTCATACCTAGTCATATAGTTAAGGTTTACTAGTCATATAGTTAAGGTTTAGCCACAACATGTACAAACACTGTCAATAGTATATAAACCCGGGTTGACAAGCACTGGCTCCCCAGTCTTGTTCTCCTGGAGTTTCCTCTTCTTGAACTTCATGGGCCAAGCGCTCCTGCTTGCCTAGTCTGATCCTCAGCTCTAGTTACTGAGTTGATGTGGTTTCGCTAGGGCATGTTGTCTGATGATAGCGCTAGCTCTTGATTGAGTTGAGTCGTTTCAGTAACAGGAACCTTCCAGATAATGTCTCCATTGTTCTAGACTTCTGATCACGCTTAGCATCTCTTTATCCGCGATAGGATAGTTGTGTTCTTCCGGTGACATGGAGTGGGAAGAGAATGCGAGGGGGTGCCATTTGTCTCCTTGTTCTATAGATAGAACAGCACCCGTGGTGTAATTAGATGCATCTGAAACGACTCAACTCAATCAAGAGCTAGCGCTATCATCAGACAACATGCCCTAGCGAAACCACATCAACTCAGTAACTAGAGCTGAGGATCAGACTAGGCAAGCAGGAGCGCTTGGCCCATGAAGTTCAAGAAGAGGAAACTCCAGGAGAACAAGACTGGGGAGCCAGTGCTTGTCAACCCGGGTTTATATACTATTGACAGTGTTTGTACATGTTGTGGCTAAACCTTAACTATATGACTAGGTATGACTAGATATGAGTCATGGCGAGTAACAGCCAATAGCGTATATGACTAGGAAGCGAGATGAGTCAGCGTGAGTCAGTATGAGTCACGGTGAGTCATAATGAGTCAATAAGAGTCTGAGTCATGGTGACTCGGTATGAGTCATGGACAGTGGGGAAGATGCACAGCCACGCACAGCCACGTTACGTAAGCGAAAGGCTAGACCTAGCTGATGTCAGCAGGTCACGTGATGTGATCTTGATAAGATAAGATAACAGAAAAGGGAGAGAAAGCGACTAAGTCCAAAAGTGAAAGAGAAACGTAGTAAGTGTAGGAAAGACTAGGATAAGGAACTGAGCGTTCGTAACAGCATCCGATTCTAGACGGAAGCGTTTGTCATTGTCTGGGAAAGCGAGTATGGGAGCGGTGATGAACTTCTGTTTCAACGTGTTGAAGGCGTTCCGCTGTGCATCTTCCCACGCGAATTTCACATCTTTCTTGGTAAGATCATTCAAGGGTCTAGCCACTTGCGCATAGTCCTGAATGAAGCGACGATAGAAATTTGCTAACCCAAGAAAACTTCTGACACCTCTGACATTCGTCGGAGTTGGCCATTCGGTGATTGCCTTGACCTTATCGTCATCCATCCTGATTCCCTCGGAAGTAATTGTCATTCCCAAGAATTCTACTTCTTTGGTATGGAAGACACATTTCTCTGGTTTGACGAAAAGATCATTCTCTTCTAGGCGACGAAGGACTTCCTTGACTATTTTGGCATGTACAGTAGGGTCATCGGATTTGGTAAAGATCATGATGTCATCAATGTAGACAACAACGGCGTCTTCCATGTCCGAGAAGATGTCGTTCATCATGGTCTGGAATGTTGCAGGAGAATTGCATAACCCGAAGTACATGACCAAGGGTTCGAAGGCGCCACGGAAGCACACGAATGCGGCTTTAGATTCATCGCCTTCTTTGATGCGAATGTTGTTGTACCCCCAGCGCAAGTCCATTTTGGTAAACAGTCTTGCGCCTTTCAGTTTATCAACCAATTGGGAAATGAGGGGTAGCGGATAATTGTTTTTCACCATATGTTCATTTAGATATCGGTAATCTTGAACCATGTGTTTCTTGCCATCTTTCTTAGGAACGAAGAACACGGGAGAGGTCTGCTCAGATTTGGAAGGACGAATGTATCCTTTCTTGAGCTGATCATCAATGAATGCGCTGACTTCTTCTTGTTCCGTGACAGAGAGTGGGATAAGACGACCCTTTTTCGGCTTGTAGGTGTCTTTTAAGTCAATTGCATGATCCCACGGCTTACGGGTTGGCATGCGTTCAGATTCCTTTTTCTTGAACAGGTGAATATACTTGTGATATTCTTTTGGAACAAGCTCTTCCGGAGTCTTTTCCATTTTTGGTTCAGGTACCTCCCTCTTTGCGGTGTTGATGTGACGAAGGGAATTTCGTTCTTCATCATCAAGTTGGCGTGCGAACGGTGGTTTATCTCGTAAAACGGAACAAGACCAAGGACAACGTGTCATGTGGACCGTTCCTTTGTTCCAATCTATCTCTGGATTGTGTTGCTTCAGCCATGCGTATCCTAGTATCATCTGATTCTTTCCAAGCTCAGTGACTTCTGCAATGGCCTTCTCACGATGTCCGTTGAAATGGATAATGATTTCCGCACAGTGTGTTATCTGTCCAGCGGAGTTATGTGTTCCGTCCACGTTGTATACCGTAAGCGGATGTCTGAGTTGCACGAGGGGTAATTTGATTTTATCAGCCCATCTCCGATCAACGAAGATAGCATTAGCTCCTGAATCAAGAAGTGCCTCTGCTCGTGTGAAAGCAGACGGAAGGCGTTGCGAGGCAATGAAAGTAGATAACTTCAGTTCTCGGTCCGTCGTGCGAATGAAACGTGGTCCTGGGTTTTCGGAAAGATATCGGATTATGGAAACGGAATTAAGCACCTGACTAGAGTCCAGGCCAAGCTCATGATCAACATGAGACCCCGTTTGACTGTGTGAATAGTTTACAGATTTTCCTAACGAGTTAGTTGCGGTCCGTTTGCCCAGATCATTCAGGCCGCTTTGCCTTTTCCCTTCATTTCGATATCTTTCATATCGTAGAAGTAAGCCTTCATTTCGTCGAATGAACGGCCTTCAAGAGCACTAGATTCGGTAGACAGTTCTCTCACCTGTCTCTTCTGAAGTTTGCAGGCACGTTTGTGTTCGCCTCGTGACCAACCACAGTTCTTGCATTTGGTACTAGGTACCGGACATTGCTGTTTCGGATGTCCCGGTTTCCCACAGTTCCAACAATTTCCTTGTTTTTTCTCTTTGAAATTGCTTGCGGCCGCCTTTACGACAGATGGTGCTTCTTCTTCTTCTATCTCGCCTTCTTCGATTTCGGCAGAACCTATATCCATTGGGGCACCACGACCCGGTTGTGTGCCCGTGTTGGTATATTTATATCGCAGGGTATCACCTGCGGTTCCTGTCTTGATCATGGAGATCAGCTGTTTTCTTCCTGCAAGGAGGCGTAGTTCTTCGACATATGTGTCATATTTGTCGAGCCGTCCCTTCTCCATTAGGATCCGATGTGTGATCTCTGGATCTGCGTTTAGCTCTAGGAGTTCGATGTGTCTCGCGTCGTTCCAATCGTCCATAAGGCGATGAGTCTGGAACGTGGTAAGGAATTTCTCCATAGACATCTTGCCCTGTTTCAGATTCTTGATCTGATTGCGGTGGTATTCCACTTCGTTACCCGAGCGGAATTGATTGGTGATTCTTTTATAGAACTCGGCGGAAGTATACGTGGTTCCATTTTCCAAGATGTCATGTGTCATGGCTCGTGAGAAAGTAGCGGCGTCTCCTCCTGTCATTCGACTAAGGATAGCTCTGATCGCCGTCATCCCGGTTAACACGGTGTTGTTTTCATCTAGCCATGCGCGGACTCTTGTCCACCATTCTTCGAATTTCTTTCCTCTAGCTCTGTCATAGTCTCCTGGATCTTTGACGATCTTGGATAATTTAGGTCCGCTAGGTCCGACCGTAGGAGCTGGTATTGCGCCAGGCACTTGAATGGCTTGTACTTGCGCTTCAAGCTGCAAGATATTATTGTTTAGATTTTGATTTACCCTCTGAGCGTTGGTAAGCTGATCCGTCATAGTTTCTAACGCGAGTCTCAACTGTGTTCCAAGATCCCATATGGACGCGTCACGATGTCCGAGAATGCCTGTTAAGGCAGCTCGATCTCGATGAGCATGTACACGAACGATGGCGATGAGTGACTGGCAGGCTCGACAATGTAGACAATGATGAGCTGACTGGCAAGCTCGACGACGACCGATTTGCTGACCGAGTTATCTTCAGCAATGAGGACGATGGTGAGCTGGCTGGCAGACTCAACGCGGACGACGATATGTTTTGCTGACCGGTTATCTTCAGCGACGACGAAGCACGTTTCTCGATTGTGCTGGTACCCACTTGCGACGACGGTGAAGTAGCATACGATGAGTGCGGCAGCGACGAGACGCTGGGGCAGAGAATTATTAAGAAGTCTTGTTCTAATGAAACGACTCAACTCAATCAATGAGTTAGCGCTTGCATCAGACAACATGCCCTAGTGGAACCACATCAACTCAGTAACTAGAGCTGAGGATCAGACTAGGCAAGCAGGAGCGCTTGGCCCATGAAGTTCAAGAAGAGGAAACTCCAGGAGAACAAGACTGGGGAGCCAGTGCTTGTCAACCTGGGTTTATATACTATTGACAGTGTTTGTACATGTTGTGGCTAAACCTTAACTATATGACTAGGTATGACTAGATATGAGTCATGGCGAGTAACAGCCAATAGCGTATATGACTAGGAAGCGAGATGAGTCAGCGTGAGTCAATAAGAGTCTGAGTCATGGACAGTGGGGAAGATGCACAGCCACGCACAGCCACATTACATAAGCGAAAGGCTAGACCTAGCTGATGTCAGCAGTTCACGTGATGTGATCTTGATAAGATAAGATAACAGAAAAGGGAGAGAAAGCGACTAAGTCCAAAAGTGAAAGAGAAACATAGTAAGCGTAGTGAAGTGTAGGAGAGACTAGGATAAGGAACTGAGCGTTCGTAACAAAAAGTGCAGTTTTGCTGTAGATTCCGTAGATTTCTTGGGAATGGTTATCTCCCAGAAAGGCATAGAGATCGACACTTCAAAGGTGCAGGCTATTTTGGATTGGCCGGCACCAACTCGGTTGAAAGGTGTTCAGTCCTTTTTAGGATTGGCTAACTTCTATCGACGCTTCATTCAGGGCTTCACTGACATTGCTCACCCCTTAAATGACCTTACCAAAAAGGACACACCATACCGGTGGGGACCGGAGCAACAGCAAGCTTTTGACAAACTGAAGCAGCAATTTACTACCGCTCCACTTTTAGCATATCCTGACCGCTCCAAAGAAGTCAGAGTAGAAACGGACGCTAGTGATATTGCAATGGGAGCTGTGCTCTCGGTTAAATGTGATGATGGCCTCTGGAGGCCTTGTGCCTTCATTTCCCATTCCTTTAGTTCTGCTGAGAAGAACTACCCGGTTTATGACAAGGAGCTTCTAGCTGTCATTCGGGCTTTGCAGGAATGGAGACATTATGAACATTTCGAGATTTGGACTGATCACAAGAATCTCGAATATTGGAAATCTCCCCAAACTCTGAGCCCACGTCAAGCACGCTGGAACGTGTTGCTTTCAGAGTATAATTACTCGATTATTTATAAACCTGGTGCTACAAATGGAAGGGCTGATGCTTTATCCCGTCGAGAAGACCATGGAGAAGCAGATCCCGACCATAACAAAAATATTACTGTACTTCCCGCTTCTGTTTTTATTAATACCGTTACTCTTTCTTCACCTATTTATGACGAAATACAAAATGAATCAGAAAAAAATAAAAAATGATACTCTAGATGGCTTCGTTTTTGACGAGGGGTCTATAGTATTGAAAAATGATAAAAATAAGGTTTTTGTACCTATTTCTTTACGTACTAAACTTCTTACACTACTCCATGATTCTCCTATTGGTGGCCACGGTGGTCAAGGACGTACTTTACATCTAGTTACCCGTTATTTCTCGTGGTCTGGTGTCACAAAGGATGTTCAAACTTACGTAGAACATTGTCAGACGTGCGCCCTCACGAAGGGAAAGTCAACTGCACAAGCTGGCAAACTAATTCCCCTTCCGGTTCCGAAAGAACCTTGGAAGGATATATCTATAGACTTTACCACGGGTTTTCCTAAATCACGTGGCTTTGATTCTATTTGTGTTATCATAGATCGATTTTTTAAAGAAGGCGAATTTATCGCTTGTAAAAAGACAATTTCTTCGAAAGAATGAGCTATTCTATTTAGAGACAATGTTTGGTGTAGACACGGACTTCCCTCTTCGATTGTTTCCGATTGAGGACCGCAATTTGCGTCGGAGTTTACTTCACAGCTTTGCACCCTTCTAGGAATAGAACAGAAGCTGTCAACCGCTTATCACCCCCAAACTGATGGCCAAACGGAGCATATGAACCGAGAACCCCAGCAGTATCTCCACGCTTACATGGCTAAACATCAAACGGAATGGGCTGATTGGCTGAAGATAGCACAGTTCCATCATAATTCCTCCCTTTCCACTGCCACCGGAACAATCCCCTTCGCTCTAACAAAAAACTATTTCCCACGCATGGGATTCGAAGGCGACTCATCTCCAGCTGGGGCATTCTTAGAGAAATGTGAAAAGGCACACAAAGAAGTTGAGCAGGCGTTAGAAGAAACTCAGAACCGTATGAAAGAGCAAGCGGACAAGCATCGGTCCGAAGCTCCAAATTATCAAATTGGCGATTTCGTTATGTTATCCACGGACAACCTCAAATTACCTTATCCTTCCAAACAAAACTGGATTGGACCTAGTGTTGTCAGGTCCAGTCCTAGGACTGTCAAAAGACCAAGAACCCAACCCAACTTAGACCGTCGGCAACTGTTAATTGCAACTGGTTGCAACTGGTCTTTGATGGTCTTGGTCTTGGTCCTCCATTTTGACAGGACCAAAAATTCTACAAAAAACCAGTTGCAACCGGTTGCAACCGATGCACAGCCACCCCTTATATATTACCCAATTTTCCCTGATTTTTCCTGATTTTTCCCAAGTTTTTCTGACTTTATTGGATGTTTTGATGAGATATTGAGGTTAGCTGATGATAATATTAATTGACATGTCATACAATTCATTCTATCATGTATATACACTCATTGAGTCACATATTGATGTATATTTGATTAGTATGTGTTGAGAATTGAGTCTATGATTGGTCTTGCCGTCACACGTAATTTGATAATATCTCATGTATCACTACAAAAAACATGCTGTTTTGAAATGGTCATATCTCTATGGCGTGTGAACCGTTTTGTTTGACCCAGAGACCGATTTGTGGCCAGGAACCAACACTATTTTTAATTTCTCTCACGCTAAGCGAAATATCGGTTGTAACCGGTCCTAACCAGTTACAACCGATAAAGAACCATTTAGGACCAGTCTTGATCAGTTTGGTTTGGTTTTTTCTGATTTCCCGATTAGAAAAGACCGGTTACAGTCCGGTCCTTCCCAAATAAGGCAAAAGACCGGACCGGACCAGACTTTCAATCACTAATTGGACCTTATCAGATCACGAAGGTTCTTCCAAATGCAGTTACACTCGACTTGCCTAATTCCATGCATATACATCCCACGGTTAACGTCAAACGAGTCAAACCGGCTCGAGAACCATTGAAGGAGCAACTGGTCCGTCTTCCGGATCTGGTAATAGTCAACCAAGAAGGAGAGGAAGAATATGAGGTGGACTACATACATAGTGAAGTCTCAGGTTAAACAAGGACAGTTAGAATACCTCGTTCATTGGAAAGAATGGGATATATCAGACCGTACATGGGAAAAGGCAGCGCATTTGTCAAATGCACCCGAAGCTGTCAAAGCTTTTCACAAAAAGCACCCGTCCGCCCCACGCTGCATTAACATGACCATGGGAAATTTCTCTGCCTTGTTTCAAAAATACAAAAATCTGACAGAGATTCCTGAGCGGAAATTGCCGAATCGCCTGGAATGCGATGTCTAAAGCGGGGATAGTGTTATAGTATTTAAAAACTTTTCAAACTTTTGCCTTCAACAGTATTCGAACACTGGACTTTGTCTACAAGTTAGGGGACAAGCCGGATTCATCTTTATCCGCTCCGGTAGTCCCTGTAGCATTACGTAATATATTACATAATCAGGTCACGTGACAAAGGTCCAGACTTAGATGAGTCAGCAATGATGTCATGGCCTAGACCCTAGTCCGTGCCTGGTACCTTTTCTTATCATCGGATCATTTACATTATTTATCTTCCCTTTGTGTTTTCCTTATTCGGCTGTTGGTCTGTGCGCACTTCTCAATAGTATATAAGTAGCCCTGTACTTATCACAGACCCCAGTCTAATCCATTTGTTGCTTCACCGCAATTAAGTTTTAGTACTCAGCTTAGTCTTTCGCAAGGTCTAGTGTACCTAAGTCCCTGCTGTGTTGTGAGCAATCATAAGAGAAACTGGCACAGGCCGGGCTTGTCCTATAAGAGATTTTCGGCCTGTACCAGTTTATCTGAGCTTACCCCCATTATAAGACCGGTACAGGCCGGATATCTCCTATAGGGACCCTTCAGCCTATATCAGTGTCTCAGAGGCTAATTTCATTGTGAAGCTGGTACAGGCCGGGTTTGTCCTATAGGGAGGCTTCGGTCTGTACCAGTTTATCGGAGCTCAATCACATTGTACAACCGGTACAGGCCAGATATCTTATATAGGCAGGCTTCGGCCTGTACCAGTGTCTCAGATGCTAGTTTCACTGTGAAGCTGGTACCAGCTAGATATATCCTATAGGGAGGCTCCGGCTTGTATCAAACCTCATTGTAAAACCAACCTCATTCTAAAACTAGTGCAGGCTGGACTGAGAACATTTCTGGTTATAACTTTTGCCATTTATAATGAAACCTTCAAATGTATATCATGTCCTATGAGACAGTCATATACTTCCCAAAGCTATCCTCTGCTTTCCTCCCAAACCTTGCCCAGACATTTTTTTGCTTTGCTGCATATGCCTTTGGTCCTCCTTCCCGACACTTCTTTCTCCGACAATCCCATAGCTGTTCATGATGCTTGAACCACAAGGTTGTCCAAAACATTTCATATTTCACCATATCCAGCTCTTCCCTCCACCGCTCATACCTTGCCCTGGCTTTCAACCAACTGATCCTTAAGACTTGGTTTTGAAAACATCAATATCTCCTTCAATAATGCGTCATTTGTTCACTTACACTCTTCATTCCAAATATTAGAGGATCTTTCTGCCCCTCCAATACAACAGAATCATGGAAGCACATAAGAGCCTTGTTGTGCGTTTGTGCAATCGTAACACGAGTTCGGCTGTTTCTCGTGGTCGTGGTCGTTCGTTTCGATGCCGGATGGTTCGTGGATGCTGGTAGGAGGTGGGGAATGGTGTGTAAATGGTCTTGGTGAGTCATCCTCGCTCGTCGTGTTGCACTGACCATGTTCGTGCGCCCTCGACAACCTTTTCTCCCCACGTTTTGATGTGTTCTGTCGTCCTCCCTTTTGTCCTGCTCGACTCTGAGTATCCCTGGTCCCTCCTCAACGATCTCCGTGCGTCCGTGCATCCGTCGCATGGTCCCAAAGTCCTGCTGGCTTGAGCCATGACACGTCTGGCGAAAAAGTGACCGCCGCCGACGCGGAATCCGTAGACGATGAAGAAGCGGTCGAAGACGAGGATGAGGACAATGAGGGTGACGAGAATGACGGGGAGCTCAAAGATGACGACGCGCTGTTCGACGACGATGATAACGCGCCCAGCCGCGAAGACACGCGACCAGACGAGTCGCCAACGCCATCCAATGAAGGCAAGATGATCGCAAACGTGATCACGGGCATCAAGGATGCATGGGTGGTAGTCTGCGTTGATGCGGGCTGCCAGTCGAGGCTCGTATCAAGCGTATCAAGCATATCAGGAGCTGTTGAGGTCAAAGCTGATGCTGCTCATCGGGGTTCTGGCGCCACTGGCTCGGGACGATCAACTCGCCCCAAATCTCGCCCCAAGTATTAGACTTCTCCAGAGGGAAGGAAACATCATTAGAAGTAGTGTTTAAAAGTCCAGTTACATAACTGGAAAAAAACCGAAACTTAACTTAACTGGAGCGAAATATAACTGAAACCGGGTGAAAAATTGTAACTGGTTACGTCCAGTTTCAGTTACAGTTTTGTCACTTCCAAAATTTTACAAAACTGTACACAAACTGGTTATAACTGGTTATAAATAATAACCTATATATGGTCATCTACTACTATTTTTCCTGATTTTTTACAAATTTTTCCGACCTTATTTGACTTTCTTTCTGAATATTGAAGTAAATTGATGAAATGACTGATTGAGACACACTCAACTCAAATACACATGTTAATTTGCACTGCTGAGATTACATATTTGCTTGTATTTTACTTAACTTGACCTCCCTTCCAATGCTATATCCACCAAAACATATGATAATCATGGTAATATAATAAAATGAGCATATCTTCACAAGGACTGAACCAAATCACATGATCCAGGGGTCATTTTAAAGCTACGAATCAGGGCTTTCTAATGTTTGTCCAGTTATTACAAAAAACCGGTCACAAACCGGTCACAAACTGGACCATAACTGATATGACAGTTATGTAGAGTTTCAGTTCAGTTAAACTGATTTTGCCGAAATTGATAACCAGTTACAGTTACAGTTTTGTCAAAAGAGGTATAAAAACTTAACTTAACTGGACTTTTAAACACTAATTAGAAGTGTTTTGTGGAGGGATATTGTTGTCGTCAGTGTCATACTGTGTTGCACGCTATGTTTCCATTTTGTCTTATCATGTGATCACCAACTGAATTGAATGTCACGGCTGCCCTTGCCAGTGGCGGCTTTTATGTTTTCCCGATGTCCATTTCTGCGCATCACTTGTACCTGCCCTCAAATGCTGTGTGATGAAATATCTTTTTTTATCACCCTTTGCCAGCATGCCAGCTAATCTCCCAACCCAACTCCAGGGCAGCCAAAGCCATGCAGATGATTCTCCGTAGCCTCAACGTTTCTCAAACGACTCAAGACTAGTCAAGGTCTCCTCGCCCACCTGAGTTCTTCACGGCGATGTCAAGGGTACAACAAAGGGAAAGTCTGAGATCTAACACTTTCAGGGACCCTACAGGAAGAAGAATTGGAGAGCGTTGAAAGGGAAGTTCCAGAGACCATCACGGTGCCGCCAAACTTGAACACCTCAAACCCAGAAGTTGCTGATATTGTCCAGGAGTTTCATGAGCATTTCTACGATCTGGTCCCCCTGGACAGTGACTGGGAGTCAACCTGGGCTTCCAGTAATGTATTGGACAGTTGTACACATTGTATCCTTAATAACTGGTCTAGTAACTACGCCTATCAAACATTGTACTAGATATATCAGTAGCATTGTGTACTATAGCAATAAATAGCCCATATAGCGCCCTATGTGCAACTTATAGCACAAATATGTCCAATGTGTGCCATGGCTGCACATATGACCAACTATGGCATAGGGTGTTTTTCCTGATGGTACGCGCCTTGTCATCGCTGACCTTACATTTAATAAGTGTTGAGCAACCTGTCCTTTTTATTCAGTGGAATGAGATTCTTGATCTCCCCACTGCTGAAGCATATCCCACCTTCACCAGCATTATCACTGAACTCGAACAAGAAAATCTCTGCATCCAGGAAGACATAGCTCATACTCAAGCAGTACACACTGAGAGGGAAAGAGTATTCCTTGAGCAATACATACCAATCCAAATCCAAGTAAGGTTTGAGAACCCAGCCCTGACTACTACGTCGATGAATTAGAACAACAGGTAATTCCTTCTTAGAGTCTCTGGTCGTACGCAAGGGTTTCTGTAGTGCTATCTATCACACACTTATATCCCTGGCTGGAGAGAAGGCGATTCAAGAGAACATTGATGATCGGGTGGGTGAACACTGACAAAGCGACAGGGCTGCTAGAGGTATCCCAGAGAACGCCAGTGTTCGTATTAAGGAGAGAGTATCAACCCCGGTGTAGGGAACACATATTTCCTACGCTTACAGCCGGCGTTTTACCCTCATTTCCCATCCTTAACATTCCTCAACAGCTTTCATTCCTTCTCATTCACATTTCAGCTTCTTCCGCCACATATCCAACCTTCCGTCCTATCAGGATCCCTTCCCGTGGTTCTGTCTGTGCACGGAAACAATGGATCCCTTGTTTTGTTCACAGGTACTGTCCTCCGTGTCCCCGGAAACCGTTGTCCAGGTCTGATATGATTCACTGATAAGTTTTCCTTCCATGCATGATCTCTAACTTCACTACGCTTCCTTACTATTGCACGTTCCTCACTTTCTACTCATTCCTTTTTGTCTTGTTATCTATTCTGTCTGTACTTAGGCCAGTACTGTCACTTAGAGTTCTGTCGCTATCAGAGTCTCGGATATGCCCAGACTATAAAAGACTGTACTTTGCTTATTTTAAATCGACCTTTCTTTTCTCCACGCAACAACCTCTCTTTCTAAATCTCTGGAACCTTCGTCAACACTTTCCGTCCGTTTCCACCTTTGTTCCACTAGACCTAACAGCAAGGAAGTGGTTTGGAATGTCTGTTGGTTCGTATGGAACATCATTTTCCAGTTCTTCAACAGCTTGGTGTGCCAGAAATGTGTTCCTTCTCTTGTCTTCATTCCCTGGACATCACCCTCCTGTCCCTGTGACATCTCAACCTGGCATACCCAACATCAAGCAGGAGTTTATGGTTATGTCTCAACATAACCTGGGCCGAAACCCTGCATGTGCCTGGTGTGCCATAATCAGACACTTTACTCGCTCCTGTCTCAATGTCAACGAGTGGCTTAGCACTGGACGGATTATGTGAGGCGCGGACGGATGTCTCTATATGCCAGACAGATCAAGGATTCCTCGTATCCCCGGAATGCGTTGTATCCGTGATTGCGTTGAGCAACTTGAGGCTGAAAGGGCAGGATCTGCGTCTACCGCTGTGCCCACCACCTTCATCCGTAACCCTCCCCCTCATATCACTGCCGGGATCCAATGTTGAATTTTCCATATGTCAGGCAATGTCTCCTAAGTTCTCACTCTCTTTCCCACGCATTTTTTATGTTTGTTTCACATCTCCCTGCTTCAATTCTGGGTGGATAAGGTCAGGAAGGTGAGGGGGGATGGGGTACAATGTATATCATGAGCACCTGTAGTCAGATTTAATATATATGTCATGGATCCTTTTGTATACCCCTATCAGTCAAAAGGTGAAAAATGTGCCCTACCATGCTCTGGAAATGCTCCAGGAGGGGGAGACATGGTAGACTGAAGGGAAATAGTGCTAGGATGACTGCACAGACCGCTCTGACACACCTCAGCCATCAGGAGAGCCTGCCAGAGCCAAAAGGGGGTCAGGGGGTGACTGTACTGTATCAAATCTGGCTTTGCTCCTTGACTTCTGGGCTGCTGATATGATGTACATACATATGAACCCTTGTTGGGGATGTAGCTTCCAGGCCCTCAGGTTGAATATGTCAAAAATGCGGTTATGTTTTCTGTTTTCTCACTATTTAATCAGATTTGTCATACAGAAACATTCAGGGGACTTCCTGATGACCCAGAAGGGTGGGGGGACTTGTGTACATCTATTCCACATGTTGGAATACCATCAGCATCATTGTGGAAGCCAGGGTGTTGTATATGACATTTGTTGCAGCCAGTTTCCTATGTTTTCAGCCCCTTTCCCACGCTTTTTTATGCATGTTGATTCATTCATTGCTGCTTCAATTCTGCATGGGGAGTCTCAGGATTGTAGGGGATCATTGGGTACAATATATACACCATGTCCATACAGCCATCTCCCTGTAAATATGTCTGGATCAATGTATATACCCCTATCTACCAAAAGTGAAAAATGTGCCCTGCCATGCTCTGAGCAGGATTGGGAAGGGCTAGGATTGATAGAACCCAAGCCTATGATGTGTTTGATGAAGCCCCAACCCTACAAAACCATTCCTGACAGCAGCAAACCCTGCCAGAGCCAAAAGGGGGTCAGGGGGAGAATGTGCTGTATCTTTGCCAGCTTGCCACCCAGCCCCTTGGGCTTTTGATATGTTCTACATACATATGAAGAGTGCCTGGGCATGTACTTTGCAAGGCCATATGTCAAATATGTCAAAAAAGCGAATATGTTTTTGTTTTTCACCCCTATTTTGATAGCACCATTCTATTGGACTGCAGAGCACCTATTACATAAGGAAAACAATGTATTATGATATATATACTATATACACAACCCCCTGGGTACAGGGACAGCATGGGAGAGCAGCTGTATTGATTTTATTGTGGTGACAACATATCTTTGGGAGATATCCCAAAATGGATGCAAAGAAGCAGTGGTGGTGACATTTAATTGTACCTGACCGCTTCTGGGCTGCTTATGTAATCATCATTGAAGCGGCCTACCCCTATGCTCTCCTGTGCCTGCTCATGTGACCCAAAAAATTTCACTGCCAGCTTATGTAATTAAAAAAGCGGCTGTACAGGCTGCCTATAGCTGGCTACCTAAACGGCCATTGGCCATTGCCAGGACATCTGTCAACACGTCCACTGGACATTGCCATGAAAGTATGGCCAAAGTTTACAACAACGGCTGGATCCAGAATCTCAGCCATATATCACTCAGGCCTGGGCTAGCTTCCAGGCGGATAGGTCGTCTAGGGAAGGACAACGGGCAAGCAAGTTTGCTTTGATGGAGTCGTTCTCTGGTCAAAATCCTCCGGAAAGTCAGATGCAAAGACAGCGTCTGGATGACTCTGCCCCAAAGCGAGTCCTGGATCGAGTTCTCGAGTTCAGTGTTCCCGTCCCCATCAAGGATCTCTTTGCTGTCGCTCCAGAGTTCCGGAAGCAATTCCGTGATCTCACGACGACTAAACAAGTAACCTCCTCCAATACTGTTACGGTTAACGAATTGATAGGTCGCGATCCCGGGATGGTGGAACGCAAATATGGGGACCAGATTGTCAGAAATGAGGACGGGCTAATAGTTGCACACCACTCTCTTCCTCTGCGATGTGTTGACGCCCGAGTCACGGGCACTGATTGCTCCCTAACTTGCCTTTTAGATTCCGGATCCGAGATTGTCACCATGCCCAAACGGGTGTGGGAGAAGGTTGGACTACCGATTTGTTCAGACCACGTTATGACTATGTCGTCAGCAAACACCGAGCAAGATCTATGGGGGTGCTTTCCGCTCAACTTCGGGGCAGGAGACGTTGTGGTACAGGTTCAAGTTGTGGCTAGGGCCAATTTCGATGCTCTCCTTGGACGGCTGTTCACTTGCCTCATGACCAGGACTACGGATGACTTTCCTGACGGTTCCCAAAACCTCACTCTTCGTGACCCCAACAACGGAAAGAAATACAAGATGCCTACCTGAGCTTGGTTGGAAGGTTGCCCCCGTTGCCGTCACAGAATCAAGTGTTCCAATCATATGAGTATTGTTGAGCTGGGTTTTTAGATATCGATGATCCACCCAACGGTCGGGGGTTCGCTACCCTGTCGGGTACTTCCGTTTTCAAGTTATGTTTCCCTTTCCTCCGTCCGTCTATCGCTTCCTTTATGTTTCGTTCCTGCTCCAATCTGTCCGTGGCCGAGCTAGCCGATTCCGTTTCTTCTACCAATTCTGTTTTACCTATCGCGTCCGTTCCTCCTGTGGAAATTATCCGTGATGCTGAGCAACCTTTACCTTCTTATGAATACCTTTCCTCCTCACAATCCCTTTTGAACCCATCTGCCGTTTCAGCTCTTTGATCCGTTTAGTTCGTGCTATATCCGCTCCACTTGAGGAGGAGTTCAGGATCGTTCAACAATTACCAACTGATCTGCTTGCTGGACTCATTCTGTTGCCCACCTATCCCCCCAGTTTCTCTCCAGTGATCCGATATACTCAGGAATGAGCAGACACTCTTGATCTCGATCCAGCCAAATGGCTCTGGCCAGAAGAGCTCAAACTAGTCTGGTGGCTTGTCCATGTCCATGAGATGGCCTTCGCCTGGATTTCAACAGAACGAGGTTGTCTCGATGAGCGGTACTTTCCACCGGTAAAGATCCCTACCATTCCGTATCTGCTATGGGTGTTATCAAACATCCCAATTCTGCCTGGCATCCAAGATCATCAAGGATCACATTACCTCTGGGGTCTACGAGCCTTCCGCCTCGTCTTACAGATCTCGTTGGTTCTGTGTTCTCAAGCAGGACGGAAAGACTCTCCGTCTCATCCACGATCTCCAATCCCTGAGCGCGGTTACTATCTGTGACGCTTCCATCCCTCCCTTTGTGGAGCATCTGGCTGAGTCCTTCGCTGGGTATGCTGTTTATGGCATGATGGATTTGTTTGCGGGTTATGACCAGCATCCTTTGCATATTTAATCACGGGATATGACTACCTTTAGCACCCCTCTGGGACCTCATCGTTTGACGGCCTTACTCATGGGACATACCGAAACGGTACAAGGATATCAAGCTGACATGGCTTTGAATTTGCAGGACGAGATTCCAGATCATACAATGCCCTTTATTGATGACCTTCCAGTCAAGTCTGGGACCACCCATTATCAGAATCAGGACGGATCCTACGAGATGATTCCAGAGAATCCCGGAATCTGTTGTTTCATTTTCAAACACCTTGTTGTCGTTAACCGCATTTTGCAACATTCACAGAATGTTGGGGCTACCGTCTCTGCCAAAAAGTTTGTCCTTGCTGCTCTGGACGCTGTCATTGTCGGGCACAAGTGTACCTTCGATGGTCGGATTCCAAAGAGTCAAAGGTCCAAAAGATCCGCAACTGGCTGGAGTGTCAGAACCTTACTCATGTTCGAGGGTTCCTTGGTACGTATGGTGTCCTTCACATCTTTATCAAAGATTATGCGACTATTTTCTGTCTGTTGGTCAATCTGACCCGGAAAGGGGTTCCCTTTGAATGGGGTGACTCCCAGAGGGAAGCAATGCAACGTCTGAAGGACGAAATTCTCTAGTCTCCTGCGCTCCATCGCTTGGACTATGAGAATGGACGTGAAGTCATCCTGACTGTGGATTGTTGAACGTAGTGTACATTCTAGTATAGAAGGTATTTACCACACTGTGTTCTATATCACATTCGGACTCACTCGATCTGAGTTCCAATACAACTTGACTTGTAACCACAACATTCGACGTTATCCAACAACCTCAACACTAGGTAAGCACCAGAAGTAGTTCCTCATTGGTACCCTCTCAACAGGTTATGAGCCCTGAGTAGCTCAGCTGTGCGCAACAGGAGTCCTCTGCTTCGCAGAAGCCAGACGGCGATCAGAAGAAGAAGAAGCGCAATGAACGTCGCGCTAATGCGAACGACGCATCAGCGTCCTTCGCCTTCTCATCATTCTCCAATGCTCTGGTGCTTAGCCCGGCCTCCACCGTCTTCACCTCTCCCACCATCGACCCTCGCACCATCGTGCACACTACTGGCACCCACCAATATGGGCCTCCCGCATTTCCCCACACCCAGAATGCCATCTCCCTCGCAGACCGGCTGGGTGTAATCCCTACCATTGAGACAGTCCATACACTCGACCCGGTGGCTAATCGCCACATCAACTACGAGACCAATGTCTCTCTCACACGCATCAGGAAAAACCTCTCCCAGATAATTGCATAGAATAGCTGATAATAGCTGATATTTCCATGAAATATCTAATAATATCTGATATTGGTCATATTTCAGTATTTCTCACAATTCTCTGAGAATAACTAGCCCCCCCTTGTTTTTCGCTGGTTTTGCGAAAATTTCCTTATATTTCCATACAATTATCTACCAAAATGCATGGTAATTGAACAGATATATGCAGACATTTGTTGATAATACCTACAATTTGCTCATAAGCTCAGGCTATTCTCCATCCTATTACTGCGATTCTTTCACTTCCATTTCACACAAATCAAACATAATGATTGAAAAAATAATATATTGGTTACTATCTACCACAGATCATGTACTATACATAAACAGTGTTGGTGAAGTGGCAAGAGGTGGTGGCGGGCTTTAATAGCCTCGTGAAAACATATTGGTGAGGTGCGGGAGGTGTCGTGAGGTGGCGGCAAGCTCAAACGAGCTCACCGGCTCACGAAGGGGTGGTTAGCTGAGTGGTGGTCTACGATAGCAAAGAGTCGGATTGCTGGATGTATGTCTGGGTCATTGTCAACTTATCTCCTGAAATCCGCTACCAAAAGCTTCACGTTCTTCCCGGTGGATTCATTCCTGGTCTGAAGAAACCTAAGAATGTTGATTCCTTCCTTTTCCCTGGTTTCCATCATCTCGCGGCGCTCCAACGCGAAGGTCTTCCAATTTGGGACTGCCTTACCGACTCGCATTATATCTTGCACTCAAATCTTCTCTTTACCACTGTGGATGGTCCAGGCCTTGTCTATTGGGATGGTATGGTAGGCCATAGCCGGAAAAATGGCTGTCGGCTCTATTGTGGAGTTTTGGGCCGCCGCAAAGATAACGAAACCCATTACTATCCTGCCCTCCTCTGTCCCCACGATCACGTACCTGCAGGTGGTAATCACGGTGATATAGATGTGTTCAAGCTACCCGAGGGTGGCTCTGCCGACTACGCCCGCAATCTCAAAAAAATCGTTTCAGTTCGCAATCAAATCCAATGGGACAAAATGAAGACAGTGACGGGGCTTACGAAACCCCCACTTATTCTTGGACTCTATCCTGCTCGTTCCCTCGGTGTCCCTCTCTGCATGACGACCGATATCATGCACTTGGCTGGAAATCTTTCTGATCTCTTCCTCTCGCTCTGGCATGGCTCCCTCGATGTCAGCCATGGAGATGACAAGTCGAGCTGGGACTGGGCTATATTACGAGATCAAGAAACTTAGACAAGGCATGGTCAAGACATTGAGACGGCCGGATACCACCTTCCTGGCTCCTTCGATCGTAAACCTGTTATGAACGCTCAGTTCCTTATCCTAGTCTCTCCTACACTTCACTACGCTTACTATGTTTCTCTTTCACTTTTGGACTTAGTCGCTTTATCTCCCTTTTCTGTTATCTTATCTTATCAAGATCACATCACGTGACCTGCTGACATCAGCTAGGTCTAGCCTTTCACTTACGTAACGTGGCTGTGCATGGCTGTGCATCTTCCCCACTGTCCATGACTCATACCGAGTCACCATGACTCAGACTCTTAATGACTCATCATGACTCACCGTGACTCATACTGACTCACGCTGACTCATCTCGCTTCCTAGTCATATACGCTATTGGCTGTTACTCGCCATGACTCATATCTAGTCATACCTAGTCATATAGTTAAGGTGTAGCCACAACATGTACAAACACTGTCAATAGTATATAAACCCGGGTTGACAAGCACTGGCACTCCAGTCTTGTTCTCCTGGAGTTTCCTCTTCTTGAACTTCATGGGCCAAGCGCTCCTGCTTGCCTAGTCTGATCCTCAACTCTAGTTACTGAGTTGATGTGGTTTCGCTAGGGCATGTTGTCTGATGATAGCGCTAGCTCTTGATTGAGTTGAGTCGTTTCAAAACCTCGTAACATTGCTGAGAAACTCAATATGCAATACAAGACTTGGGAGTTCCAATTATATACATTCGGTCTCGCCACCATCCTTCTCCAGTGACTTCTTCCCCCGAAATACTGGACAAACTTTTGCAAACTCGTTCGTGGTTTCCAAATCATGTGTCAACATTCTATCACATCCCAGCAGCTCCAAGATGTACACGCACTTCTTTGTGCGTGGGAGTTCGAGTTCGAAGTCATCTACTACCAGCTGAAACACGCTCGTATTCACTTTGTTCATCCCGCCGTACACCAAGTTGTACATCTCATCGCAGATGCGATCCAAAAGGGTCCCCCAATCTGTTACGCCCAGTGGACCATGGAACGAACCATCGGAAATCTCGGACAGGAAATCCGCCAACCTTTGCATCCTTATGCAAACCTTGCTCGAGAAGGTGTACGGCGCTGTCAAGTCAACGCCCTCCTCTCCATTATGCCAGAGCTTGACGAGCCGGCAAAGGGCCTTCCTTATGGTTCCATCGACCTTGGAAGTGGGTTCGTTCTCCTCCGCAAGCGGTCAAAATATCCGAGTCAATGGGCTCGTCTTCGGTTGCCCAACGGTCAGGTTGCCAGATCTTTTTGGCGAGAGTCCCTCAAAGATTTGGATCAACTGCGCATCTCGCGCAACGTTAAGGTTTGTTTTCTTGTTGCATCTTTACATAGCATACTAACGAAGACTATTCAGTTTGTTTTAGAAGGCAAAATTTGCGTTGGCGAGGTTCAGTACTTCACACAGCTCTCCGTGACCAATCCCGATGGCAGCTCGCACTTCGACAATGTCGCTATCATTCGGCAATTTTCAGATCCTGATCCCGATTTACAACAACGCTCTTCACAAGTTCTCGCCGCCTCAAGATTTCTCGACTCTCTTGTCATAGTCAAAGTCAAGTCTATCAAAAGTGTCGTCGCTATGATACCATACAAGCTGGTCTTGGAAGATGGACTTGAGGAGGAACGTTTCTATTTCCTTGAAAAGCCGGGGCTTCATATTTCGGATCTTGGGGTGCATGGTGATGTGGATCCGCTAGACGATGACGACAATAACGTTGACAGTGAGGAAGTCAAGTAGTTCTTAGCGTAAACAGTTTGTTTCTCTCAATGCAACCATACAATTTTTACAAGCTATTTTATTGACTTCGCGAGCTGGGCAAGTGAGGTATGAGTCAACTAAGTACTACGACGAGCTCGTTTAAACAATTGTTCATCTATCTCCTCTAAAGTGATGCGTTTCATCGCGCTTTCGTGTTTGATATCCGAGCGGTCAAAGGGGCGAATCAGGTACTTGTTATCAGAATATGTCATATCCGGACGGATAAGGAGACGACAAGGAGCGACAGAGCATCTAAATTTGAGTGTGATTCGAGTATATAATTATGATAATCTTACCTCGTGAAATGTTCCAATCCGTCAAGAGACATATCCTCTTCTTCGAGCTTGATTGGATCCGCAGGCTCGAGCTTGAGAGTGATCTGCTCTTCGCGCTTGATAACGATCATCTCATGCTCCGTTTGAGTCATCCTGAGTCATCCTACAATGCCATCAGCGCACATGAGTTGAATGAATAAAAATACGCACACATCAATGATGTTGATGTCCTTGGAAATGTGTTCGGTTTGAATTTGACTGTATGACAGTTTGACGTTGAGGCCCATCATGATATAATTAAAACACATACGTGTCGGCTTTGTCAGTGGGATCTCGCTTAACGCGAATCACGAAATACTAGAAAGATTCAGATACTTGTTGAATAGATGTAACAGGTTGAACTTACCTTTTTTCCTGGTTTGTCGATATCAAGCGAGAAGGTATAAGTGTTCCATTGTGGAACAATACCCTCAACATCAAGCAAGATGACATTGCCTGACATATTGAGTACAGGGACTGTCTGGATCGGTTGAGCTAAGGCTTGAGCTGACATATTTGGGTACTGTCGTAAATTTCGTAAAGGCTTGCAAACTGGTCCTCGAGGAGAGCGGAATATCCCGGTCGGAGATACGAGATACCGTGACCCCTGTCCATATTGGGTCAACGCGTCTTCGAGCGCGTCTTGTCTCTTCATTTCTCACTGTACCTATTACTCCTTGTAGCTGTATATTCTCCCCCTTCTTTATCTTTACAATACATTATGGAACCAATTTCGACTTCACTTCCTTTAATAGCGGCGGAAATGGACTATCTGACATCCTTGGACAGATACCTAACCGAGACGCGGAGTCTTTGGGACATGCGCCCCCTTTTTTCCCAACGGCACAAACAGCGCATATATACAATCAGGTGAGTTTATTCTCGGCTAATGTGACATTCTTATCGCATCCAATCTGTTTCAGACCGCATACATGCAGCAACAGGAACTAGCTGCCTTGAAGGAGCATTGCAGCATGCTGGAAAAGCAGCTGATCAAGACTACCACAGAGCGTGACATGATAAGACATGTATCATCAGTATGTTGTTCAATTACTGACCTTTTTCCGTTGTAGAGAGTTATTTGATCAACTCTCGGCTAGGGTGAATGTAGACTCGTCCCCCGATGCTGTCAAAACAACTGAGACGTGCTCGAATGTCTACTTCTGGCGCCAAGCAACATTCAACACATGGTCTCACTCACCCGAGGGACTTGCTCACCCGAACTGGAAAGTCGCCTGTATTGAGGATGCAGAAGGAAAGATAGTCGAAAAACAAGTTCTCAGATCTTTACGCAGGAAGCTGAAGAGTACCTGGATCGATCTCGTGAGGGAGAAGAATGCTCCAAAGACATGGGGCAAGGCCACCGCTTCTGCGAAGGACTACGTATTCACCCAGACGTACAAGATCTTTCCCTTCATGGCGCTCGCTGAAAACGACTGGAAAATCGACTACCTATGCGGCTTGGATTATCCAGGATGGGTTCGAAACAATCTCGACTCGGAGGGAAACTGGATCGACGTCAGGCTTATGAAGACCGAGGAGGACTCTAGCACCGGAGAACAATCATCTGGTAGCGTTGGTAGGAAACGAAAGGCGAAGAGTCCTAAGTCCGAGCCTGTGGAGAAGAAAATTAAAGGTATGATTCGTTCTACTTCATGCTTCATTCTGACCAGGCATTCAGGCGATTCCGAGGCAGAAACGAGCTCCGCAATACCCAATACCGATGCTGAATCCGACTCGCTATTCACTTCGTCTTCCTCAGTTAGTTCATCTGAATTTGAGTCCCCCGCTCGTGCCGCTTCTGGTGCACCTTCAAGCCCACCTGTCATTTCAGCTTCCCCAGCGGAAGTTACATCTAGCGCTTCGAACTCACCCACACCCGAGGCGTCTCCTAAGGATGGTGGTGCGGCAGCTCAGCAAGACATTGTGATGGAGGACATAGGTGCTGTGAACTCGGGGAAAATTTTCCGCCTCAGATGATATGGGCGCCGACATTGCATCTCCTACTCTCGTTGTCAATCCGCTGTAAGTCTATTCATTAATATTGATCATTTACTAATGTCTGTATGTAGTGGTATGCTCGCAAAGGCCGCACTCAAGGTCGACCTTCCTGCTATCCTGCCTATGCTGGTCTCCACGAGCGAACAGAAAACCGAGCACCCGGACGGTGGCAGTGTACGACAAATCAACAAGAATGAAAGTAAATCAAAGGGGACAGGAGATCGGAAGATGCGTCCGACGAAGAACAAGACTCCATAGTAAGTCGTGAATCTACTCTGCGGATCTTACTCACAATCATATAGCAACCTCTGTGCCTGGCGTTGGCTCGCTCACATCAACGAGGAGGGAACAAGCGATGAATTCAAACACTACTGGCATAAGGTTCTTACTGAGGCTCAACGAAACGTAAGTCAGGTCAAATCTTTTGTATCTGAGTCTAAAAGTCTCGGTAGGCATACAAAGAGGACATTCGGGATCTGGTAAGTATTCTTTTGTGTGGTCCGAGTGCGAGGAGTTTCTCTGATGAGTTGAGTAGATCGCACGGAATGCCTGGAACGAAGAGGCATTGAAAGCTACACCCCACTAATTTTCTTCTACTCAACTCTGTCTCATGGCCATCACATACGGCTCCTTTTCCTCAGTGTCTTGTCCTTTCCAAATGCACTTGTCTGGCTCACTCTCCCGCGTTCTTTTTCTATCGTAAACCTGTCCTACCTGTGTACGATCCCTCCGCCACATCCGTTCTTTGTATCGGAGCTTTCCTCGTCTTCATTTCGACTCGTTGTTTCCACCTGCCTATCGCTTGGTGTGTTTTTCCTATGTTTTCGCCTGCTTTAATTGTCGTATTTGTGGATCGCGTAGCTGCCAATATCCTGTATCTGAATGCCGCTATCGGGAATTAATAGTATTTACAGCGCATATTTGAGCAGGTGACGATATGCAAGTATAGACAGACAGGATCAGTTCTGAGCATATTTCGCACCGAGTAATACAATGATTTGTCTCATGTTCAATTCTGCTACCATATGTCTTGCTTATAAAATCAGAGGGAATCAGATAACATCATCGTGCAGCATGCAAATGACTCTCACTTTGTTCGTGAAAAATGCTACACTGTGATTTCATATGTATAAGTATAAAATCATATAGCATCATGTCGGAACACGCCTTATCATAGCCACGTTTCACTGGGGATCACAACTGGACTGCAGTTGCCGGTTGCCGACTTTTGAGATGACAAGACTGCAGTTGCAACCAAAAAAAGACCAGTTGCAACCGGTTGCAACTGATGCACAGCCACCTCATATGTACTACCCTATTTTTCCTGATTTTTTCGGATTATTTCCTGATTTTTCTGGACCATTATGGATGTTATTTGATTTTCTTTGATGAATATTGAAGTTACATTGAAAGATATTGATTGTTATGTCACATAATTCACTCTATAACCTATATATACACACCTTAAGACACATACATGTGTATATTTTGTCAGTCTGCATTGGCAATTGAGTCCACGATTGATCTTGCCTTGACATGTAATTGATGACATTTGAGATATCAGTGCAAAAAACATGCTGTTTTAAAATAATAATATCTCCATGGTGTGTACACCATTTTGCTTAACCCAGGGACCGATTTGTAGCCAGGAACCAACATTAATTTTAGTTTCTCCCACACTAAGTAAAAAGCCGGTTGCAACCGGTTGCAACTGCAAAATACCGGTTTTTATCAGTTTTGGTCCGGTCCAAAAGAATTAATTAATTGATTAAATCAGTCCAGTTGCAGTTGCCTTCCTAAAAAGGCAAAAGACCGGACCGGACCGGACCTTTGAACACTAGTGGTGATGGGGCAGACAACCCATGGGGCTATTTATGAGGTGAGCGGTGGTGGTGGTGAGTGATAATTCATTCACATCATGATGCCGGTGAGGCTGTTAAGCCCTCGCTGGCCGCGTTTTCGCGTTTTTGCATTGATGTCACAGAGTTGGAGATGGGGCTATTGACGAGGTGAGTGGTGGTGGTGGTGGTGAGTGATAATTCACTCACCTCGTGATGCCGGCGGGGCTGTTGAGCCCATGCCGGCGTTGTTCACATGTTGAGGGTGTGATGTACTAGAGATAGAAAATGGTTAGAGAAATTCGAAAAGGCTGACCGGCAAGTTCACCACGGTCACGTGACCTGCTCACGGCAGATTTTCGTGAAGTCCAAAGTTACTAACTTAGTTTACTACCCTACCTTGCTCCGAGTATCCTATCAAAAAGAGAATTACGTATTTACACAATTCCCTTTTCAAGTAGTCGAGCAACATGCATCAATCATACCCCGCAGACCAACGAAGCCACCAGACTCACCAGAAACCCCACAGACGACCGGAACATGCCCAGCTGCGAAGAAGCACAACAGAATGAATCAAACAGGTGTCGAGCAGGGATGAAAAGGTCAAGGGCATGTAGGTGGTAGCCCAGGGATTGAGGATTAGGTCAGTACAATACACAAGCAAAGATGACTCACCCAGACCATCTCCAGACCATTCTCCGCCCATTTCCAACCTCCACAAGTCATCCTGAGTCCAAACAAATGACCACGATGATGAGACACAGTCAAACAAGCGAGAGGACGAGTGGGAACGAGCGACCCGGACAACACTCAAATGACTTCTCTGCAGCCCACACAACCTATCCAAAGCCCAAACGACTTGCTGACACCCCAGACAACTCATCCGCGGTCCAAACGACTCACAGCCACCTCAAATGACTTGTTGACACCCCAACCAACTTGTTTACACCCCAAGCGATGCACTCGCATCTCAAACAGCTCACCAACGCCCCAAACAACTGATTTGCAGCCTAAATGACCTATCTGCAGCCCAAACAACTCGCTAACACTCCAGACAACTGATCCGCGGTCCAAACGACTCACGGACACCTCAAACGACTTGTGTACACCCAAACCAACTTGTTTACACCCCAAGTGATGCACTCGCACATCAAACAACTCACCAACCCCCCAAACAACTTATCTGCAGCCCATGTGATCTATCTGCAGCCCAAACAACTCACTGACACCCCAAGTGACTTGCCAACACCCCAGACGACTCATCTGCAGTCCAAACAACTCACTGACACTTCAAACAACTCATCTACACCCCAAGTGACTTGTCAACGCCTCAAATGACTAGTGTTTCAAAGTCCAGTTGCGCAACTGGTAAAAGACTGGCAACTGGACTGGACCACAACTGATCCCAACTGGACTGCAGTTGCCGGTTGCCGGCATTTGAGATCAAAAGACTGCAGTTGCAACCGGTTGCAACCGATGCACAGCCACCTCCTATATATTACCCTATTTCTTCTGATTTTTCCTGATTTTTCCGGACCTTTATGGATGTTATTTGAGTTTTTTGATGAATATTGTTATAGTATTTAAAAACTTTCCAAACTTTTGCCTACAACAGTATTCGAACACTGGACTTTGTCTACAACTTAGGGGTCAAGCCGAATTCATCTTTAATTCGCTCCGGTAGTCCCTGTAGCATTACGTAAACTATTACATAATCAGATCACATGACAAAGGTCTAGACTTAGATGAGTCAGCAATGATGTCATGGCCTAGACCCTAGTCCGTGCCTGGTACCTTTTCTTATCATCGGATCATTTACCTTATTTATCTTTCCCTTTATGATTTCCTTATTCGGCTGTTGGTCTGTGCGCACTTCTCAATAGTATATAAGTAGCCCTGTACTTATCACAGACCTCAGTCTAATCCATTTGTGACTTCACCGTCATTAAGTTTTAGTACTCATCGTAGTCTTTCGCAAGATCTAGTGTACCTAAGTCCCCGCTGTGTTGTGAGCAATCATAACAAATATTGACATTAGCCAATGACAATGTTGATTAACATGTCATAGAATTCATTCAATCATGTATATACACTCTCTGAGTTACATATTTATCTATATGTCATTAGTCTGCATTGAGAATTGAGTCTAGAATTGGTCTTGACTTCACATGTAACTTGATAATATCTGATGTATCACTACAAAAAACATGTTGTTTTGAAATGCTCATATCTTTATAGCGTGTGAACCGTTTCGCTTGACCCAGGGACCGACTTATAGCCAGGAACCGGTACTATTTTTGATTTCTCCCACGCTAAGCGTAAAACCAGTTGCAACCAGTTGCAACCACCAAAAGACCGGTTTTTATCGGTTGTGGTCCAGTCTTAATGAATTAATTAATTAAAAAAACCGGTCTCGGTCCGGTCACCTTCCTACTAAGGAAAAAGACCGAACTGGACCGGACTTTTAAACACTACAAATGATATATTTTGGCACAGCGACACAACAGCGAGATGAGGTGATGACTCAGAGGTGTTGTTTATTAGATATTGTTGTAGTTAGCCATTAGTATATATGAAATATCATCTCATTCTACTATTTAAATGGCCTCCTAAGTGCATGGATATAAATTTTTGACTCTGTAATACTCTGTATAGACGAGCCAAGACTGTAGTTGTAAGGGTTATTATAGAACTTTATAGTACTCTATCTCACTTTCAAAAAGATATATAGTAATATGAGAGCTCCAATAGAACTTTATGGTACTCTACGTCACTTGCAGAATAATATATAGCAATATAGAAGATCCTGTAGCAACTATAGCTCTATATAGATAAGACCCCTTCTATATAGGGAAATAGTTTGTCCTGATGAGTAATGCCTTTCCTGATAGCCTTCCGGTAAGTGTTATTCCAGGTCTGATGTATCACTGATTCTAACAGGGATGTTTATTAAAAGGATCACTATCGGGAGTTAATGAGGGTATCAAGAATGTGGAGAGACCTTACAAATCAAAAACAAGCAGGATTTGGCCATGAACCTGAGCAAAAGCTGTTACGAACGCTCCATTTCCTTATCCTAATCATGCCTACACTCCATTACACTTACTAGGTTTCTCTTTGTTTTTGGACTTAGTCATTTCTCTTTTCCTTTTGTTATCTTATCTTATCGCATCACGTGACATACTTACATAAGATAGGTCTAGACCTTCGCTTACTCATGATGACTCACTGGTCATTAACCAGCATCAGTCAGCATTACTCATCATATGACTCATGCGTACTCATTCCACAGTAGAGCTAGTTACGCCATTGGCTAGTAGTCATCATGAGTCATACTTATTCACATATGATAAGGTTTAGCCACAACATGTACAAACAGTGACAATAGTATATAAACCCAGGTCGACAAGCACTGGACTCTCCAGTCTTGTTCTCCTGGAGTTTCCTCATCGAACCTCAGCCAAGTGCATCGGCTCTTTATTGTCTAGTGTGAGTTTTAGCTCTTAGTTGAGTTGAGTCATTTCAAAAGCCAGGTCATGGAGAGCTGGCCATATTTTGTCCAGCATGTCCTCAACCTGGAATCAACTTGCCAGAGAAATGGATGGAAGAGTATGATAGATAAGCAGGTCATTTTTAACTACTGGTATATTATTGACATGATTGAAGTGATACCATGGCCCTTCGTTATGTGGTGGATGGAAATTTTACTGTTCAGCATATGAAAATGCAAAGGCCAGAGGATGTCTCAGTCTCTGACGATCTGGGTTATATGGTGTCCAACAAGCTGTATGAAGACCATATGAAGACAGCAGAGACTAACAATGAGGTAGATTCTAGGTTCTGGTCAATTCGATTAATAAGAAATGGCTCATTCAACACCTTTTGTAGAGGTCAACTTGTCAGCATCATCAGGCAGTCAATAATGCCAATACAAGCAAGACACACTTAAGGGCCACTGGGGTGGGCGCAACAATAGCCTGTGCTCGACATGGATGGAGTTATCTAGTTTGAATGACACATATCTGGTAATTGTAAACTCTGGCTTGAAATAGGCACAAGAATATCAACTACTCGATTTGTCAAGCCATCTCTTACAATTCTGATGGTATACAAAAAGCCATGATCATTTATGATGTGGCTTGTCAATGACACAAAAAACTTTCAGCGAGAGTCCAGAAATGTGATGCTCTCTCAGTACCCGAGAACATGGAGATTGTGCCTGCCATTGGGAAATTTCATCTCAGCACTCACAACCTCACCTGCTTTCCTAGGTTTAGTCTGATGTTTCTTAAAGGAGCAGGTCATGTTGACAGAGAAATCTTGGAAACTCTTTGGGCCTCCTTTAACAAAATCTCTCCTTCTGCTAGATCTATGATCTTGGCTCACCGGCAGGAGCTCTATGATGACCACATGAGGTATTCTAACAGGAAGAAGCTTACTGGACTTGGTTTGTGATACTTCTATTGGCTGGTACACATCAAAGTTCACTGAGATTTGTTATATAGTCAAAACTCTATTAAGGAAACATACATTGGCATCAGATGGGGTGAAGAAGACTAAGGAACCATTTGAGGAACTAAGTGAATCCTTGGAAATCGGAATATTGAATTCTTGGATCCAAGAGGCTGAAAAAGCAGACAAAAAAAGAGATAAAGCTTTGGATATATACAGTTTGCAAATAGACAAAGGTGCGTCATCATCAGAACATTTGTTTTCAGAGTTGATTCACTCTATTCATAGCCTCTATCTTGGTGGAGATGAGATTGAATCTTCTGAAGGAAGGGAGTGTCTCTTCGGCCAGAGAAGGTTCTATAGCCTGGATAATTGAAGGAATTAGTATTGAGGATGCTCAGTAAGTGCTCGAGATGCGTTTCTTCAAGGTGGTGTTTAAAATTGCATTGCATAGAGATGCACTTCGTGCAGATATCTGATGTCTGCCAAGAGATGCCTCAGCTAGACAAAAGGCTAATGTTGTGCAAAAGTGACAAAGGCTTCATAGGAGAATAATGAAGTTTAATTAGATAGTCTCACTCTTCACTGCTGGATTAGAGTGTGACTCAAATGCCACCTCTTTACCCAAGGATGTTCCTGAATACTGTCTCGAGGAAAACCCTCAGGCTGGGATTGCAGAGATAGTGGATGAGAATGAAAAGGAACGACTTTTTTGGGAGGGAGATGATGATGAGGAAGCTGAGGAAGATGGGGATGGGGATGGGTATTGTCCAGCAGAGAATCTATCCTCCTGGATTTCTTCTTCAGTGGTGGCCGGCAGCTCAGATCAAGAGGAGGGGTTACAGGATATGATGAAGGAGGAAGTCCAGTTGCACATTGGACAAGCTAATGATTGCTTAGAACAACTGAGAACTGATTTGGGGGGTAAGTCTGTTCTCTTTAGGTTAAAATTTCCCCAACAAGAGCTCAGAAGGATTACCCTCAAGATTAATCAGCATGTTAGAAGTTATCAACGAACAAGGAAGGCATTGGTTCAATTGAAGGTTGTCGAAGACACTCTTCAAAAGTATCAAGTCATAAACCATGAAGACCTGGGTCTAACCAAGGATATCACCGAGGAAAATCGCTTTGGACAAGGCTCTTATGTGCTTCCATGATTCTGTTGTATTGGAGGGGCAGAAAGATCCTCTAATATTTGGAATGAAGAGTGTAAGTGAACAAATGACGCATTATTGAAGGAGATATTGATGTTTTCAAAACTAAGTCTTAAGGATCAGTTGGTTGAAAGCCAGGGCAAGGTATGAGCGGTGGAGGGAAGAGCTGGATATGGTGAAATATGAAATGTTTTGGACAACCTTGTGGTTCAAGCATCATGAACAGCTATGGGATTGTCGGAGAAAGAAGTGTCGGGAAGGAGGACCAAAGGCATATGCAGCAAAGCAAAAAAATGTCTGGGCAAGGTTTGGGAGGAAAGCAGAGGATAGCTTTGGGAAGTATATGACTGTCTCATAGGACATGATATACATTTGAAGGTTTCATTATAAATGGCAAAAGTTATAACCAGAAATGTTCTCAGTCCAGCCTGCACTGGTTTTAGAATGAGGTTGGTTTTACAATGAGGTTTGATACAAGCCGGAGCCTCCCTATAGGATATATCTAGCTGGTACCAGCTTCACAGTGAAACTAGCATCTGAGACACTGGTACAGGCCGAAGCCTGCCTATATAAGATATCTGGCCTATACTGGTTGTACAATGTGATTGAGCTCTGATAAACTGGTACAGGCCGAAGCCTCCCTATAGGACAAACCCGGCCTGTACCAGCTTCACAATGAAATTAGCCTCTGAGACACTGATACAGACCGAAGGGTCCCTATAGGAGATATCTGGCCTGTACCGGTCTTATAATGGGGGTAAGCTCAGATAAACTGGTACAGGCCGAAAATCTCTTATAGGACAAGCCCAGCCTGTACCAGTTTCTGTTATGATTGCTCACAACACAGCAGGGACTTAGGTACACTAGACCTTGCGAAAGACTAAGCTGAGTACTAAAACTTAATTGCGGTGAAGCAACAAATGGATTAGACTGGGGTCTGTGATAAGTACAGGGCTACTTATATACTATTGAGAAGTGCGCACAGACCAACAGCCGAATAAGGAAAACACAAAGGGAAAGATAAATAAGGTAAATGATCTGATGATAAGAAAAGGTACCAGGCACGGACTAAGGTCTAGGCCATGACATCATTGCTGACTCATCTAAGTCTGGACCTTTGTCACATGACCTGATTATGTAATATATTACGTAATGCTACAGGGACTACCGGAGCGGATAAAGATGAATCCGGCTTGACCCCTAACTTGTAGACAAAGTCCAGTGTTTGAATACTGTTGAAGGCAAAAGTTTGAAAAGTTTTTAAATACTATAACACTATCCCCTCTTTAGAAATCACATTCCAGGCGATTCAGCAATTTCCGCTCAGGAACCTCTGTCAGATTTTTGTATTTTTGGACCAAGGCAGAGAAATTTCCCATGGTCATGTTAATGCGCCGTGGGGTGGACGGGTGCTTTTTGTGAAAAGCTTTGACAGCTTCGGGTGCATTTGACAAATGCGCTGCCTTTTCCCATGTACGGTCCGATATATCCCAATCTTTCCAATGAACCAGGTATTCTAACTGTCCTTGTTTAACCTGAGACTTCACTATGTATGTAGTCCACCTCATATTCTTCCTCTCCTTCTTGGTTGACTATTACCAGATCCGGAAGACGGACCAGTTGCTCTTCCAACGGTTCTCGAGCTGGTTTGACTCGTTTGACGTTAACCGTGGGATGTATATGCATGGAATTAGGCAAGTCGAGTGTAACTGCATTTGGAAGAACCTTCGTGATCTGATAAGGTCCAATTAGTGATTAAAAGTCCGGTCCGGTCCGGTCTTTTGCCTTATTTGGGAAGGACCGGACTGTAACCGGTCTTTCCTAATCGGGAAATCAGAAAAAACCGAACCAAACTGATCAAGACTGGTCCTAAACGGTCCTTTATCGGTTGTAACCGGTCCTAACCGGTTACAACCGATATTTCGCTTAGCGTGGGAGAAATCAAAAGTAGTATTGGTTCCTGGCGACAAATCGGTCCCTGGGTCAAACAGAACGGTTCACACGCCATAGAGATATGACCATTTCAAAACAGCATGTTTTTTGTAGTGATACATGAGATATTATCAAATTACGTGTGACGGCAAGACCAATCATAGACTCAATTCTCAACACATACTAATCAGATATACATCAATATGTGACTCAATGAGTGTATATACATGATAGAATGAATTGTATGACATGTCAATTAATATTATCATCAGCTAACCTCAATATCTCATCAAAACATCCAATAAAGTCAGAAAAACTTGGGAAAAATCAGGAAAAATCAGGAAAAATCAGGGAAAATGATAACCATTCCCAAGAAATCTACGGAATCTACAGCAAAACTGCACTTTTTGTTACGAACGCTCAGTTCCTTATCCTAGTCTTTCCTACACCTCACTACGCTTACTACATTTCTCTTTCACTTTTGGACTTAGTCGCTTTCTCTCCCTTTTCTGTTATCTTATCTTATCAAGATCACATCACGTGACCTGCTGACATCAGCTAGGTCTAGCCTTTCGCTTACGTAATGTGTCTGTGCATGGCTGTGTATCTTCCCCACTGTCCATGACTCAGACTCTTAATGACTCATTATGACTCACCGTGACTCATACTGACTCACGCTGACTTATCTCGCTTCCTAGTCATATATGCTATTGGCTGTTACTCACCATGACTCATATCTAGTCATACCTAGTCATATAGTTAAGGTGTAGCCACAACATGTACAAACACTGTCAATAGTATATAAACCCGGGTTGACAAGCACTGGCTCCCCAGTCTTGTTCTCCTGGAGTTTCCTCTTCTTTAACTTCATGGGCCAAGCGCTCCTGCTTGCCTAGTCTGATCCTCAGCTCTAGTTACTGAGTTGATGTGGTTCCACTAGGGCATGTCGTCTGATGCAAGCGCTAACTCATTGATTGAGTTGAGTCGTTTCATTAGAACAAGACTTCTTAATAATCCTCTGCCCCAGCGTCTCGTCGCTGCCACACTCATCGTATGCCACTTCACCGTCGTCGCAAGTGGGTACCAGCACAATCGAGAAACGTGCTTCGTCGTCGCTGAAGATAACCGGTCAGCAAAACATATTGTCGTCCGCGTTGAGTCTGCCAGCCAGCTCACCATCGTCCTCATTGCTGAAGATAACTCGGTCAGCAAATCGGTCGTCGTCGAGCTTGCAAGTCAGCTCATCATTGTCAACATCGTCGAGCCTGCCAGTCAGCTCATCGCCATCGTTCGTGTACATGCTCATCGAGATCGAGCTCATCATTGCTGATATCACAACAGTACATCATCACCATCTTACAACCTTAGCAGAGTGCTTACCTCTGTCATCTATTGCGCTGTCGTCGCGCTCACCATCCTTGTCACTGTCGAGGCTGCCAGCCAGCTCATATCATCATCACTGTTGCTGCGTCCGCAACACGTCGTCATCGTTGCCACATACTCAGACCTACCTAGCTTTGGTCGTGAGCTAAGAGTCACTACCTAGTGTTGATGACTGCGTCATGACACTTGACACTTGGATAAACTTGATCACACTGCCCGGACTCTAGGGCTAAAAAGTTGGTCGTTTGACCGTTGGCGTACCTGACACGCTCGGAGAAAGCAACTCTGTTCCCACTGCTGCATATATGGCTGTTCACCGTTCTAAACAGGATAATGTTGCTGTTTCCCATAGTGCACAAGGGGCTCTTTGATCATTGGTGATTGCTTGGGTATTACCAATAGCCTTTGCGTGTACACATGATCCAGGTTCGCGTGATCACCTGTTGACGTCACGAATTCACCTTCTGGCTTTTCACTTCTCATGGGTCAGCATTTAGTGCCCAGTTTCTGTTACCCATTCGTCATCATCATCATCCCACATCCCTGTCCGCGTACATCGTCGTCGCTATCTTGCGACTCTGCTAGAGTGTCTACCTCTACCATGTACATCGTCACCGTTGCTCTGCAACTATTCCCCGGCAACTAGAGTGTCTACCTCTGTTGCGCATTCCGTCGCCGTCATCCGCGAAGCCTGAAAGATAGCTTCACGATCTGTTGAACCTCACTTGGTCTTCTACACCGGTTTGGACAATCAACACACAGTACTCTAGCAGTACTTAGAAGATCGATACCCTGAGTTATCGCAACTCACGTGCAAGAGCTGCTGCCGCTCGACTTCGTTTCCCTCGACATCTACAAGCTTGAAAGATAGCTTTACGACTTTATTGTTTAGTCGTCTCGTCACCAGTACGCCACTCAACTGTCGATCACAAGTGGGTACCTGCACTGTCTTCGCGCCTTGTCACCGCTGACAGTAGGTATCTACTTGTCGAGCAATCCCACCGCCTATCAGCGTGCCGCGTCCTCTGTCCTTCCATCGAGTGGAACTGGATACTTGATTTTTCCCGTTTACCGCGTTCACGACACTTCAACTGCTTTCGTTGAGTTAACAACTGTCGAACACCTCATGATGTCGAACACCATCGTAGTCCACGTCGCGTTTTTACCCCTTCCATCGAGTGGAACGGAACACTGTGCTTACCAGTCAAGACATCGTCTCTCACTGACATCACTGAAAGCTTGAAACTCACTTGTATGCTGTCACCGCATATCTCCCTTGTCCCTATCTGTTGAACGTAGCGTACATTCTTAGTATAGAAGGTATTTACCACGCTTGTTCTATATCACATTCGGACTCAGTCGATCTGAGTTCCAATACAACTTGACTTGTAACCACAACGTTCGATGATATCCAACATCCTCAACACTAGGTAAGCACCAGATGTAGTTCCTCACAGGAACCCTCTCAACAGGTTATGAGCCCTGGGTAGCTCAGCTGTGCGCGAAAGCGCCGCTGACTACTCTGGTGTTCTTACCTAACAAGAACGTTTGGTCGCTCTGCGCGGTTTTACCGCCGGGCATCCCTCCTGACACGGTCACACTCAGAAGGGACATGACCACAATGAGTCAGATCCCATGGGGAGACTATGTCCCCCTAGGATATGGGCTCTGAGCGTTCACGCTGAAGCGGTTCCACCCGCTCCCTTTTTCTTCTTTTTGATAAAGGCAATGCTGACGCCTCATCCCACTAGCTCTCTATCATGTCTTCCGCACTTAAGGAGATCGCTCGCCTTAACGGCACTAACTATTCTCGCTGGTCCGAAGAGATGCAGGACTACATCCGCTCTCAAGGCCTATGGCAGAAAGTTATGGTACGCGACGTCCCCTCCATCACCGATACCCCCCCTGCTACGCAGGCACAAAACGATGCTTGGCAAGACGACGACGACAAGGTACTTGGCTCCATACGCATGCGTCTTGAAACGCACGTCGCCAGCCAATTTCCTCTCGCTACTTACCCCGACTCCACTACACTCTGGAATGCGATTAAAACATGTTACGACTCCACATCCGACGCCGCAGCATACACGGAGATACAGAGGATGCTCGCACTCAACTTCCCCAAGGAAGATCATCCGGGGAAGACATTCGCCGCGCTCAACAGCTCCTTCGCTAAGCTAAACGTGCTGACGTATACCATCCCAGAGAACGTCCAACGGATGTTCGTGTTGGCCAAGCTCCCCGCCTACGCCGACTACGTCGTCAAATCCGTAAATGAGAGATCTGTCCCCACCGCCGTCCCCACCACCATACCTCCCACTCCCGCCGTCGCTGCACCTACGCTGGTGCAAATCGAACAACGCGTCGTCGCTGCCTACCAGGACATCAGGAAAACCCTCCCCTGGATATGTTATGATCTCTCACAACACAGCGGGGACTTTAGGCAACACTAAGCCTATGCGAAGGATATGCTGAGTACTAAAGCTTAATGACAGTGAAGTCACAAATGGATTAGACTGGGGTCTGTGATAAGTACAGGGCTACTTATATACTATTGAGAAGTGCGCACAGACCAACAGCCGAATAAGGAAATCATAAAGGGAAAGATAGATAAGGTAAAGGGACGACGATAAGAGAAGGTACCAGGCACGGATTAGGGTCTAGGCCATGACATCATTGCTGACTCATCTAAGTCTGGACCTTTGTCACGTGACCTGATTATGTAATAGTTTACGTAATGCTACAGGGACTACCGGAGCGGATTAAGATGAATCCGGCTTGACCCCTAAGTTGTAGATAAAGTCCAGAGTTCGAATACCGTTGTAGGCAAAAGTTTGAAAAGTTTTTAAATACTATAACACCCAAACTCTGAGCCCACGTCAAGCACGCTGGAATGTGTTGCTCTCAGAGTATAATTACTCGATTATTTATAAACCGGGTGCTACAAATGGAAGGGCTGATGCTTTATCTCGTCGAGAAGATCACGGAGAAGCAGATCCCGACCATAACAAAAATATTACTGTACTTCCTGCTTCTGTTTTCATTAATACAGTTACTCTTTCTTCACCTATTTATGACGAAATACAAAATGAATCAGAAAAAATAAAAAATGATACTCTAGATGGCTTCGTTTTTGACGAGGGGTCTATAGTATTTAAAAATGACAAAAACAAAGTTTTCGTTCCTATTTCTTTACGTACTAAACTACTCACAATCCTTCATGATTCTCCTATTGGCGGCCATGGTGGCCAAGGACGTACTTTGCATCTGGTTACTCGTTATTTCTCGTGGCCTGGTGTCACAAAGGACGTTAAAACTTACGTAGAACATTGTCAGACGTGCGCCCTCACGAAGGGAAAGTCAACTGCACAAGCTGGCAAATTAATTCCCCTTCCCGTTCCGAAAGAACCATGGAAGGATATATCTATAGACTTTACCACGGGTTTTCCCAAATCACGTGGCTTTGATGCTATTTGTGTAATTGTAGATCGCTTCTCTAAAGAAGTAGAGTTTATCGCTTGTAAAAAGACAATTTCTTCGAAAGAATTAGCTATTCTATTTAGAGACAATGTTTGGTGTAGACACGGACTTCCCTCTTCGATTGTTTCAGATCGAGGACTGCAATTCGCATCGGAGTTTACTTCGCAGCTTTGCACCCTTCTAGGAATAGAACAGAAGCTGTCAACCGCTTATCACCCCCAAACCGATGGTCAAACGGAGCGTATGAACCGAGAACTCCAGCAGTATCTCCGCGCTTACGTGGCTAAACGTCAAACGGAATGGGCTGATTGGTTGAAGATAGCGCAGTTCCATCACAATTCCTCCCTCTCCACTGCTACCGGAACCATCCCCTTCGCTATAACAAAAAACTACTTCCCACGAATGGGATTCGAAGGCGATTCATCTCCGGCTGGTACATTCGTAGAAAAATGTGGAAAGGCACACAAAGAGGTGGAGCAGGCGTTAGAAGAAACTCAGAACCGGATGAAAGAGCAAGCGGACAAGCATCGGTCCGAAGCTCCAGATTATCAAATCGGAGATTTCGTTATGTTATCCACAGACAACCTCAAGTTACCTTATCCTTCCAAAAAGATGACGCAGAACTGGATAGGACCTTATCAGATCACGAAGGTCCTTCCCAATGCAGTCACACTAGACTTGCCCAATTCCATGCACATCCATCCCACGGTTAATGTCAAACGAGTCAAACCGGCTCGAGAACCGTTGGAAGGGCAACCGGTCCGTCTTCCGGATCCGGTGATAGTCAATCAAGAAGGAGAAGAAGAATACGAGGTGGATTACGTAGTGAAGTCTCAGGTTAAACAAGGACAGTTAGAGTACCTGGTTCATTGGAAAGGCTGGGACATATCGGACCGTACATGGGAAAAAGCAGCACATTTGTCAAATGCACCCGAAGCTGTCAAAGCTTTTCACAAAAAGCACCCGTCCGCCCCACGCCGTATTAACATGACCATGGGAAATTTCTCTGCCTTGTTTCAGAAATACGAAAATCTGACAGAGGTTCCTATGCGGAAATTGCCGAATCGCCTGGAATGCGATTCCTAGAGAGGGGATAGTGTTATAGTATTTAAAAACTTTTCAAACTTTTGCCTACAACGGTATTCGAACTCTGGACTTTGTCTACAACTTAGGGGTCAAGCCGGATTCATCTTAATCCGCTCCGGTAGTCCCTGTAGCATTACGTAAACTATTACATAATCAGGTCACGTGACAAAGGTCCAGACTTAGATGAGTCAGCAATGATGTCATGGCCTAGACCCTAATCCGTACCTGGTACCTTTTCTTATCTATCGTCCCATTTACCTTATTTATCTTTTCCTTTATGATTTCCTTATTCAGCTGTTGGTCTGTGCGCACTTCTCAATAGTATATAAGTAGCCCTGTACTTATCACAGACCCCAGTCTAATCCATTTGTTGCTTCATCGCAATTAAGCTTTAGTACTCAGCATATTCCTTCGCAAGGCTTAGTGTTGCCTTAAGTCCCCGCTGTGTTGTGACCCAGTCATAACAGGCTTGAGTCAGGCTGGGACATTGGTGGCGAAGAATACAACCGGTTCAAGGAAGAGGCGACCCTGGGCAGATATCGTGAGGCGTTGGATGCGCTTGAGCGGTTGGTCGTAATGCGTCTTTTTGAGCTTTCGAAGCTCTCTATGTCCGGCACCGGTTTGTAATTTTCCCTTCTTTGGCAATTACGCTAACGTGGGTCTAGGCTACAAGCTCCGTCAACAGATCAGCAAGAGTCTTCAGCGGAGATCTGAAGCCATTCGGAAAGCGATTGTGCAGTACAACAATCAAGCCGCTCAGCTTATTCCCCCCCGCTCCACTATCTCGTGGAAGGATATTGTCCAGTTCACTTCTCTGGGTGAATTTGACCTACTCCGACATGCTCGTGACGATGTTCGGGAACGTATTTGGGCCAAGCCAGCCGTCCGTGAGGCTACAGCTAAGTTCTTCAAATTATCTCGTGCCAAAGAAGAGATCACAAGACTCAATGTTGAGATTCAACGTTTACGAACAGCCATATATGATGAAGAGAAGGAAGTCCGTGAAACTGTCACCGGTCTTCGTGAATCAGAGCCGCATTTAGCATGCGAGCTGGAGCGCCTTCACCAATCGCGTGCGGCGGTGAATGCAATTCACATACACCGTCTAGATCATATCGAGAAACAGTATGGGCTGGCTGGACGAGGCAAGATCGGATCGCGTGCCCCAGTGTTTCGCTCCCAGTCCATTGATGAAGATCCTGTTGATCAGGACATGCCGCCTGCCGATGCAACACCTTCCGCGTCGCACGATGAACCAGTACGCCCGGGTGAGGATCATTTCCCTGTCCATCAGCCCGTCTGAGTTTCGTATCCTAGAATCACCCTCTACCTTCAACGAGCTTTACAGCCTTTTTATCAATGAACCGGGAGATGATCAGCTTGTGCAGGATGAGGAAGATGCAGCTGGAATTCAGTTCATGGCCGATTTTTTACATGATATCGTAGATTAACTTGGTACATGTGCTTCGTTAGATTTATATATGCATATTTTCTGTCAATATTTGACTTGCCAGTGTCTCATTACTTGGAATCGAGTGAGTGTTCCGACGGACAATCATAGTGGTTCGAACCGTTGCAATGATTCACGCAGCATGTGCCAGCAGCAAGGCATTTGGTGCCTCGTGTCAGTATCCTGCCCTTAGACTTTACCTCGAGAGATCAGAGTCAAGACATCAAGACAACTATGTTCCTTCAAGAAGATGTCAAGTCAGCATGGGCAACTACTGTACAATGTGCACGAGATATATGTGAGTCTTCTGTACCTATCTGTGGTGCGGTAGCATTAAACAACATTTAACGTACATTAGTGGTACGCGTATCTATTGACCCACCGACAACTTCAGCTCACACCAACTTGCACCAAAGCCATCCTCATGTCCTTACAGCACGAAGACAGCAAAACCAATCCATTCGAAGAACGGAATAAGTTCACCATCGCAAACATGTCAACTATCTATTCCTCATCGTTTATGAAAGAATACAGCAACAACGAGCGTCAAGCGGCGATTTGAGCGATTCTCAGACACGGTGTACATGAAGACGGCGCACACTATCAAACAAAAACACAAGGCGGCCTTCACCCAGCTTATATATCATTCAATCCCTCCGAGAAATCTGAATACAAAGTGTTCAGCAGGACGGAATTGGTCGAAGCCTCCGTTGGGGATATTTTTGACGCGGTGAGATCAATACCATTACAATTTTTACAGTTTGTAGCTCACACTGCCTGCTAGATTACGATGCAAGACCGTTTGGATGGAGGGATATCACTTCTCATCAGATGCCCGGGCTTCGAGACATCATCGAATGTAACCGCTGACAAAGTGACCATTGATTTGTATGTTACTCCTCGCGAGCTGGTCCGAAACGAGCGTGTCAGCGGTGACACTGCTACGCTGGTACAAGCATTCTGTCAGGAGTTCGCCATTCCCCACCTTCAGCGCTTCGTCAAACGGTGCAACATCGAGTCCATCAAGCCTCCCAAACCGCGCGGTAAGTATATACACAATCCACTCAGTTAGTCTACTAACATTGTTGCAGTACTCGCAGAACCTATCTCTTCCAAGGGTCCAGTTCACCTCCCTGCCTTTCTAGGCCCTTTGCTTTCACGTATACAGTGCAACGCTCTCCCCTCGAACGTGAAACCTGACGTATCCGATGACATGCGGCACCTCTCTGCTTCTGCTGCAATCCGCGAAGCTGCCACACTCACTCCCAGTGCGAACAAGATACTTTCGCCCAACACACCGTCCTCTGTTCACCATCGTTCCGTTCGTAAACGCCGCCTTGCGGACGTGTTCCTCGCTTCAACCGAAGAAAATTTCTCGGTCCCTATTCCCCTCATCATTCCTCCTGATGAATCCGCATTTAGCCCACCATTGATTAGCCTTGGACCAAACACGGATGCCGTACTCGATTGGTTTGATCTTGGGGACCAATTACTCCCTCGCTTGCACGCTCTAGTCGGGACCGTGCGTAATAGCCGTTGGGAGGCTGTTCTAAGGGCCGCGCCGTGGAATTTAACATACGAACAGGCGTCCTGTCTGGCCGGGGCACTCACCGCTGATCTCACTGGCACTCCGGGGACTTCTATCACGGCGGTGATTTCCCCCCCCTTCGTCTACAAGTTTTTGACGCTAATGCCATGTATTGCAGAAATCCCCCAAGTTCTGGATCGTTAGCACGGTGCTTCAAATAATCGGTGCCGCGTCCCTGTTGTTTGCCCTTTACGTTCTGTTTATTCTATTCCACTGAACCCTCCATTCCACCCTTGCTCAAATTAGTTCAAGTTGTTTCTAGGCTTGCCGAATAAATCCTTTTTCCTCCCCTCCTGCAACCATTAAATATGTGTGCACGCTCGGTGGGCAGCTTGACTCACCCATCCCTCTCTTCCATATTATGGTCTCACAAGTCTATCTTCTCACTAAGCAGGGGACTCGACGCGTTCAGCCACAACCCCGTGCACGTGCAAAGATCAACTTGGACAAAACCGCACGTGCACAGCTCAGGATTGATCAGCGCCGGAACACCGAACAATTCCAGAGTGACCTGAGTGCTGCGTGGAAGACAGTAGGTGAGACCGTGCAGACCCTTGCCGCTAAACACCACAAGAGCGTGCGCCGCGTCGAGAATGATCTCCACTTCGGGCATCTCAAGTTCAGCTCTAAGCGGCACAAAATTAACGCCTGGAACGCGTTCTGTTGGAACAAGGGACGCAAACGAGCCAATACGCCAGCTGAGCAAGGTATTTTTTTATTACTCGTGAGCTCAAAGACTTAGTTGATGCCATTAATTGCAGCATCTCAAGGCAGGGCCAAATTGACTGATCTAGTAAAGGAGAATCGCCCGGAGTATCACGCACTTACGGCTGAAGAAAAGGCAAAGCTTGTCAAAGAATTCGCCGACTCCAGAGTAACAAAGGCTGTTGGAACGCGCGTGTCAGGGCAGTCCAAAATCAATGATGTCACCCAAACCCTGAAAGCGGTAGAGACCGAGGCACGTTGCCACTCTTGCTTCATTCTGGGATTCCGACTGAACTATATTTTTTTTAGCTTGATAATCTCAAGTGCCGCACCGGCGTCGAAACAATCCTATTTGCGACACGTGGAACCACCGACCTTCCAATGCAAGGCTTGGCTTACGCGACTGAAGGTGTCTCAGACTTCATGGGCTCAGTTATGGGTCTCGACACACCAGATATCATCAGTAAAATGGAGGGGTTTGCAGTACAGGGTATCAAAGGTACGTCGTACCACAAAGAAGCGATGATCAAATCTTATAATGCCATTTTAGGCGCAGCCCAGAACCATGCGACACGTGTTGCAAAGATACGTGGTGCCATAAGAGAAATGATTACAAACAAACTGCGTGAGTAAGATCAAATTTTCTGCGAGCTCAAATGTATTAAAAACCACTCACATAAGGTGAGATCACCGGAGACCCAGCAGCACGAATGCACTGGTCATGTTATTTTCGCAGTGTTGTCTCTCGCTACCAAGTTGCCGTAGAAGGTTGGCCAGAGACTATTCCGTTCGCGAACCTGAGCAATGCTTGTAGTGGGTTGACCCAGCTCAAGATGTTGTTACGGAAATGGGAGATGGGAGTTACGTACTGGAAGAGGTTGTCAGATGCCGAGTTTGAGGAGCTTCGCCAGAAAAGGAACGAGCAGTTGGAGAACGGAGAGGTCGAGGAGGGTACTCGTCGTACACGTTCAGACAAGGGAACAAAGCGCACCCGCAAGGCCGATGACGTGAGGGGCCGCAAGAAGCACAAGAGTGCCGAGACCATGGAAGATGACGAGGACGATCCTTCCGCTACGGGAGCGGCTGCCGCAGCACCACAGCCAGCAGGCAGTGCAAGCGCCAACCCCGCCGTGCCTACTCCGGCCACAAATGGCAACCCACAGACTTCCTCCACAGCCACCCGCAACCAGCCGACGGGCCCACAGGCCACTGCCACAGCCGCCAACGACAACGGAACAAGCGGAGGGGCAGGAGATGGTATAGACCTCAGTAGTTTCGACGAGCTTGGAGATCTCATAGGAGCCTTTGATGGTTCAGCTGCGAGCCTTTTCTAGATACACTAATTATAATCGATTGTTCAGAGATACGTACATTGAAAAATAGATGATTCCTAGTTGAGCTTGAGAATAAATTCAAAGTAAGACGTGGTGCAACATACCAACGGAATTGCAAGCATGTGTCGCCGACAGCACGTAGAGAAGCCGTCATCATCGCTTTCGCGATCCGAGTCCGGGCTGTTGTATGGTATGGGTTCGTCATGGTGCACATCCATCCCTTGATCCTCGAACATCCGGTCAACTGCGTCCTGGTCCTCCGGAGTCAGCGCTTAAAAAGTTTGATGTTATGGCACCAGGACTGGAGAGTAAATATAGGGACGTACTTTGGAGCTCCAAAGCACGCTGTTCTTCGAATCTGTGGAGGCGGTCTGCCTGTTTCCCAGCGCGCAGCGTTGTTGTGTGTCTCACACCGCTTTTGAACGTATGAAGCGAGACCGATTTCGAAAGACCTTTGTATCTTTTGGAATGGCGGGGCATAGTAGTGCAACGAGGGAACAGTGAGCTCGACGTGTCGCACGTTGATGTGTTGGGGAAGGCGCAACAACGAGCAGGCAATGTTTGCTCCACGATCTAGCGGGAAGACGGGCTTGGAGAGGGTTGAGAACAACGCGGAGGACGTTGGGGCAATGGTCGAATGGTCGAGGATGTCGTCAAAGGCGGCGACGACGACGGGAATGGCGTGGACGGCGACGGCGACGACAAGGAGAGGAGAGAAGGGGCGTGGGAAGGAACGACAGAGGAGTGGCGAGATTACAAGGAGCACCGGCACGGTGCCCGCGTGCTGTGCTGTGCTAGCCGAACTTTGCCGAGCTACTACACTTTAGAGCTAAAGGATAACTAGGTATTTGGGACATTGTTTATTGCTGGTGGGCAGCGAAGCGAGCAAACAAGCCCAACTACACGTCTGGTCGGGAAAAGTATACGTTTGATATTCAGTTGGGGGGGTATCTGGCCCATATCCGACGGATACCTAAGATATAACATCCGGCACTTATCCCATCAATAATTTATTCTCTCAGCAAATATAGCATGGGTGCCAATATCCAGCCAATGTAAGTTCAGATGTAGCTGGGATATCAAGCCAGTATAGCATGTATATCGAGATTGAACATAGGTTCTGTGGTGATCTCGACCCATGCAATGTATGCTACCCTATGGAGTGAACGGGCAATGCTCGAATAAAAAACCATCAAATTCTAGATTCGATCCAATAGTCTACAGATGAATAAAGAGTCGAGCTAGTTACTGTGGATAGGGAGTACATGTACAAGCTAGCTATGCTTTTAGAGGCTTACTTTACGCACGAACAGGTACCCAAGTCAATGGTGAGTGCCCCACGGACTGTCCGTGCACTGCGTCGGTGGGAATGCTGCTTGTTGGTTGCGCTCGCAAAAACCTCCGAAGATTGAATTGAGATCCGCGGGTGCGTCGACGAGCCGCTGGCAATGGGTCATAGTGCGCGGGCAGTGTCTTTGCATCTATGGATGCTGCACGTGTGTTTGGGCAACTTGAAGCGTTTTTTTGAATGATTTGAGGCGTGTTTGTTGACGGTTTGGACAACGTCAAGACGACGTGGTAGGATTCGAGAAAGGCGCCGTTGTTTGTGTTTGTTGTGGACTGTCCTCGAAAAAATGCTAAGTCCTTCGTGACTGTAGCATACTCATCTACAGTACTTAGCTAGGTAGTACACAATATTAACCAGTCCATTACCATACCTTGAATGCTCTCGGACTCGGATTGGGCAGAAATAAAGGACTCTAGATATTGTGTATGCCTCTGTACACAATGAGTAACAGCTGTATAACCAGATAGGATAGTCTTATATCTTCCTATATCCATCCTATATCTTGGCTATATCCGGCGGGTGCCTCAAGTGGGGCAACTGACCATTATAATGATTCAATATTGTCCGGGTATACCCACCACATCCGTCTGATAGGCGGTGACTTTCACTGGCGAGATACATAATTCGGCATCTCCTCTATGAATCGGCAATTTATTTGCTGTGTATCCGTCATATATTTGGTCAGTATCGGGTGGGTCTACAGGCTATAACATCCGGCACTTATGTCTTGAATATTTCTCACACTTAGACGTGTATGAGTGGTGCCACCGCTTTACGCCACGCCTAATAAGGCTTACGAATCGGGAACTATAGGTGCCTAATCGACCTGAATTTGGCGGTGTGGACCCCAGTGACAATCCGTGACTGCCGACTTGGTGGTAGGTGCCGACTTGGCGGTAGGGGATAGTATTTAATAACCCATAAAAATTCGTAGCTAGGTCGTTAAACCTTGCAAAATTTGGGAGCTCTCAAAACTTGAACTTGTTGTCGTAATTGATCCCGGGGATGACAATCTCTGCTCTGCTGACTCAGCTAAGTACCGAACTCTTTGTTCAGCGTAACACGACGTTTGCTCATCCCCTTCATCATGATTTGTTCCCCAGCTCTGAATATATAACTTATCAAGTGATATTTCTCGCCCGAATTCCAAGATTACGATTCGCTGCGCTAACTGAACCCTCCACAAGCAGCATAGTGCAATGGTGCGACATGCTGTTATTCGCTTCCCCCAAGTAAGTGCCGTCCTTGGACCCTTCTGCCGGCGTGAAACTGAGATCGGATTCAAGTTCCACACAAGGTTGGAATTTCCATTGTCCTGAACACGGCAGCGACATCGCTACTGGCGATAGAATCGACCCGAAGTGACTTACGAAGTGATACGTGGAATGTTACTTTCCCGCATGTGGCTCAGCGTATAGTGGCGTTCGAAGGTCACCTCAACCTCACCTTTTGGCAACTCTATCCTGGGCAGGGGTGACCGCGGTGCCACCGCTACTAGCGATATAATCGAGCCGAAGTAAGCTTACGAAGTGACATGCAGAATGATACTTTCCCGTATGGGGCTCAGCATACAGCGGCGTTTGATTGACAACATGAGAACACGTCGTAAGCACCAGGGTCCTTTGTTGACTCTTTAAGAGGCCACCTCCGTCTTCCCTCTGAGGAAAGATCTCAACCACGCCCAACTTCATTCACCCATCTAAACAGTTGGTCACCCCGTTGATCTTACTTGGTGCGATGGGTTACTGACTGTCTTACCGCAGACAAGCTTCAGGATGTTCCCGATAATACCTGATAAGAAGAAGGTCGAGCCACCACCAAAGTACACTCCAGAGAAGAACGTCGACATGTACATCCCACCGGAGAAGGTCTACTTCCGCCTGGTCGCTCACGACGGCGAACACGTGGTGGTTTCACGGACCGGGACCGGCAACTCACAGGAGATTGATTGTCACGCAGGAGCAGAGTACGATGACCAGCTATTTTCGTTGGTCCCTCATGGCTCGGGCCTCTATGTTATCAAGGGCAAGGCTAGCGAAAAGGTCCTCTTCTCTCGTTACAACGCACAACCCCAGGCCGGCCACATCGACGGAAACGGGAAATATGATGACAAGTAAGCCTCTGCGTCGTCCGTGGATGGTATACATTGGAGGCTGATTGCCCACTCCACAGCTGGTTCACCTTCGAGACTGGGAGTGGCGAGTGGGAGGGCTGGTTCCGCATAATTTGCACAGCAACGAATACGTGCCTCTCCCTTCGCACTTCCAATAATCCACAAATTGGAAATTATTGGCCTCTTTCCAACAAATACCCCGATCACTACTTCCGATTCAAATTCGAGGACATGATCGTCGATCGCATCGACTTTAATATCAGCGAGGCAGGGATCAAGCACCGTAAACCAAGGTTGTTGTTGACTCGAAAGCTCGCCAACGGGTCCAACCACGAGCAGGAGATGACCTTCACATATACAGAGACGGTGACCCATACCTCCAAGTTCACACATGAGCATGGATTTTCGCTCGGAGTGACGACCAGTTTTAAAAGTATCTCCATCGTCTTCGCATGTCGTAGCAGCGCTGACATGCGTCTATACAGCTGGAATTCCCTTCATCGCCAATGGAGAAGTAGAAGTCTCCGCTTCGACGACCCATACGTGGACCATTGGCAAGGAGGATGCCGAGGCGAAAGCTTATTCCGAGGCGCTCCCCCTGAAGGTCAGTGCGCATAGCACAGTCCTCGCCAAAGCCACCGTCTCGGTGGCGGATCTCACTGTGCCGTATACGATGTATCTTCACTCGAAGATCAACAAGGTCAAGCTTACGTCGAGCGGCACGTGGACTGGGGTGACTTCGTGGAATACGGAATACGATATCCGCCAACTGGACGGGGACAAGGACAAAGCCAAGGGCGCAGACAAGGACAAGGAAAAGAACGAGGGAGCGACCGCGGGCACAGCCAAAACCAAGGACAAGGACAAGCGCGCAGCGACGAAACAAACAGTGAACCGCACGGGCAACAGTCACAGTAGGCATTTGCTCGAGCGTCAAGATAGGCCCAGCATCAAGGTGGAAGACGCAGAAGACAAAGAGGACAAAGATGCAGAGGACCCAGACGAGGACGCAGCTGAGGACGTCGAGGGCGAAAATGAAGACGAGGACGAGGGCGAAGGCGAAGATGAAGATGGTGTCGAGGACGAAGATGACGAGGATGAAGATGCAGACGATGTCGAGGATGAAGATGGAGACGATGTCGAGAACGAAGACGCAGACGATGTTGAGGATGAAGACGCAGCTGACCTCGCAGACGAAGATGCCGAGGACGCAGCTGATGTGGATGATGAAGATGCTGAGGACGAAGATGCAGTGGGTGAAGAGGGCGAAGATGACGTCGCGGACGAAGATGCAGCTGATGTCGAGGACGAAGCTGAGGGGGAAAAGGACGAAGATGCCGAAGACGAAGGGGGCGAAGATGCCGAGAACGTCGCAGATCAAGACGAAGCTGACGTGGACGAAGCTGACGTGGACGAAGCTGCAGAGGACGAAGAGGTAGAGGACGAAGAGGTAGAGGACGAAGAGGTAGAGGACGAAGAGGTAGAGGACGAAGATGCAGAGGACGTCGGTGATGAAGACGCAGCTGATGTCGAGGATGAAGCCGAGGCTGAAGAAGATGCACCTGACGTCGAGGACGAAGACGCACCTGAGGATGTCGAGGACGAAGATCCAGAGGGCGAAGAGGACGAAGATGCAGAAGACGTCGCGGATGAAAGCGCGGAGGACGAGGGAGAGGACGAGGGAGAGGACGGAGATGCAGAGGACGTTGGGGATGAAGGCGCGGAGGACGAGGGAGAGGACGAAAGAGAGGACGAGGGAGAGGACGGGGGAGAGGACGGGGGAGAGGACGGAGATGCAGAGGACGTTGGGGATGAAGACGCAGCTGATGTCGAAGATGAAGCTGAGGCTGAAGGAGGTGCAGCTGACGTCGAGGACGAAGACGTACCTGAGGACATCCAGGACGAAGACCCATACGAGGACGTCCAGGACGAAGATGCGGCTGATGTTGGTAACGAAGACGCAGCTGATGCCATGGACAACTACGAGGACGAGGACTGAAGCGATGGTGGGTTTTCTCCTGGGATGTACTGCTGGCAAACTGACGTACCGGTGTTCACTGTAGGAATTGTGTCACGCATTCTTCAGGAGGTGCAAGCGTCGCATCATGCTATTCGACCACTCCGCGCGCGGGGTGCTTCGTTTCGCTCTTTGCC